>KZ351396.1:0-10328 GCA_002352805.1 Teladorsagia circumcincta | reverse complement strand
CATTTTAAAAATTACACGGATGGAGTTTCGAATTTTGCATTTGCGTATTTGCTTCTATTGATAAGTTGTTCGTGTTTCAATTGTTCCCGCCTTTAGCTCTTCATGAAATAATGACTCGTTTATTTCGCTGTCTGGCGGTGTTACATTGCAAAGCGAATCAGGATTTTAAGGAAGCCTGCATCAACCACTGTTGTGAAATAAATGTGAAATAAATCGAGATGGTAATAGTGTTCGGTCTTGACGTCGAAGAGAAGCTTCTGTTGTTCCAAGAACCATATTGAGAAGTTTCGTGACGAGCTGTGATGGAATCTAGCACGTTCATACCGTCGCTTGTCTCCCGTTCTAGCGATCATGTGCACTTCTTCCTCGTAAGTAATCGTCAAAAGATATCTCGTGGCGAAGGCACCTAAGGGAAGGCTTATGGTTAGCTCTCCAATAGAGCAAGTCAATTGAAGAACAAGAGCAGCTGGATGAGGCGGTGTCTCAAATGTCACCAATCCTTCCCACTGATGAGAAAGTATTCATAGTCGATCGGGTTTTGATTAGGTACAACAACAGAGCTTGCATTTCGAACATGTCAAAGCTTGACATCTCAGACATTATCGAATCCAAAGGTGAAGGAACAGTAAGGGTTTTCGCGGTGATCACATCAAAAATAATCACATCTTTGACTTCTGTTTCACAAGGCATATATCGTATACAAAACGGATTAACTAGTGCCTTCCCGTACCCAAATATTCCTTGAATCGATGGAATCCTTAGAAAAATTCACCACATCATTGAACGTTTCTGTAGAATCAGGCAGATGAACTTCAAAACTTGCGCGAACGTCTTGCCAGCTGAGCTGTCGACGTTGCGTTCCGAGAGTGGCCACTTACGATTAGAGCTCCCCAATCAAATCTACTACTCTTACAGTGGTCAGCCTATCCTCTCTAAGACTGCTCCTTCGTCGGAGCGGATGGTTGTTACTCAGGACGCCACGTGGTCTTTCGTTTAACAAGCATTACTGAACACATTTTTTGTTTTCACTTTTTCTGGTGCACAGATTTTCCATGACAGTTCATCTTGTCGCGTAATTTGTGGCCATCCTGTACATTGGCATTTGAGTGCAAATGGGCCAGGGCATACCGGGGGGCCCAATGATCCTAGCAGCATTCGCGACAATTTATGCTATTGGAATGGAAAGCAACCGGAGCAAAACCGATGGCCAGCAACCATGCCTTCACCGCTTCACAAAGACTCTTCTTCAAAGTGTTGAGCACAAAGCCATTGGAAACAGCTTTTGTATCTCTTAGCTGACTATATTGAGATACTCAGTTTTCTGATTGAACGCCGTTTTGCTGTAGAAAAGCGATGGATTTCCCCTCCCCTTCCTGCCTTCACTTTGAGGCTCAGTATCCCCTTCCTGCCTTCGCTTTGGGGCTCAGGATCACTGTGGTGACGCTATTCACTTCGTTTCTGTGTTTTCGTATTTCGCATGTAACCTACTCACCCTTTGATTGCTTCCGCTTTATCAGTTTGTCATAATCGGTTATAAATTTCAAAACATCAAGTCGTTTAGTGACGCCTCGATCGATCAGATACTCAATGAGACCACGGTATACGTACAGATATTGCTGTCATTATTGTCAAAAGTTACTTGTTAAGAATGTAGAATCTTTCGCGCTTTTATACTTACTATGTCGTTCTGAATACTGTGCATACGTTGGTCTCGTAAAGATTTCAGTACTGCTTCCATACTGAAAGAGGCAGTTGTTGCAGCTTGATGCGCAGCCATTTCGATGGCGACAAAACAAGCGGATCGACCAACACCTGTATTCGAGGATAGACAGTAGATGTAAGCCGTGAAGAAATATGACCTCATGGAAAGAATTAAAGAAAGGTCACCTGCCGAACAATGCACTACTACGGGTGCGTTCTGCCGTCTCTTCCGTGCTAACCGAATCAGTTCAACGGTCGCTTTGAAATTATCTGGTGCCATGTGATCAGCCCAATTTTCGTACCATATGTGGTCAACCTGAGATCACTGTGATTGCAAGGAGTGTTCTCATCGATGTTCAAAAAACCGCTATCCTTACAAAGACTCGCAAATATTACACTTTGCTGTTTTTGCTTACTGATAGTTGGTATGAATCAGTTTTTCACAGCGGCTATGTATTCCATCTTTATAAGAATTTCTCTATATAAACACCAGCTTCAATACCAATTCTATTAGGTTGTGCCAAAAGTTCGTGCGTATTTCGAAAATCTTTTAAGACTTTATATCGTAATCCCTGCCTATAAGTAGGTCAAGAGTCACGAACCTGATATGTTTTCCCTGCAAAAGATACTTCGAATCTTCCGTATGTTGCACCATCAGCATCCGGTATAACTTCTCTATCAGAGGCGTCTATTTTGAATGATCCAACTACAGCGATTCCTGCAATGATGCTTATGAGAAGTCGGAAGTAAAGTGAACGATTGTGAAAAATGTAAAATGAACGAGGTAAGTTGGTCACAAAACAACGTGCATAGCACGATTTCGAAAGTTTTGTATCCTCACCTCCATTTTTCGGAAAATATTCACAGCATTTTTCTTTTCCCTCTTCAATGAATTTGCACAGCATTACGATCAACTGTCAAAACGGTGTCATAATTGTTGGGTACGACCCCCTGTTCACTCTAGACGATCAAGCACCGTACCTTCACTTTTTCCTGAACGATCATAGCCCAAAAGTCCTCCGCTGAACTGGTTAACGGCCCTTGTGTACATATGAACATGTTGCTGCCTACCATAACTTTGCTGGCATGTATATAATCATTTCCTTAAAGTTGAAGAATGAAATTTGAAAAAGAAGAGTTCAATCAGAGTTCAATCACGTTATCGACGTTCTCGCATAGTCATGCTATTCACCACCCGTGCACCTCATCATCTTCACATTAGAATCGAGATAAAAGAGAGTGTGTCGATCATGCTTACAGTCTATTGGTTTGCATTCTGTGAGCTGTACCATGTAAATTCTAATCGATTGGGGACTCCATGATAGAGTGGGAGGTCAAAGAAAAGGGAAGCAGAGAGACAGGCGGACCGATGCGCGTTTTGCAACGGAGGGTATGCTCCAGCAGCCTAACAGGATATATGCGCGTTGCTAGCCCAGCTCTTCACTCGATGTTTGACTCTAGCCATTTAACAGGTAGACGAAGGAGTCCACTTCCTCGAGTTCTGGGAAGTTCCTTGTAGGTTTTCTTTACCCCTGACCACTCACCACCTCTATGTTGATTTCCCGTAGGTATTCACCGCAGACTCCGCCTTTGATTTATACCTGCCAGTACTTCTCGAAACACGTTATTCAGACCACAAGACAAGAATACGGTCAAGTATACACTGTTTTTCCATTTATGGTCGCCCTACATAGGTCCGTAATAAGGTGAGATATCAACCCTTGGTACTGACCTCTGTTTTTCAGTACTACTCTGGTGTCGTCTAGCAGTAAAATATCTTTATAACGATTGTACTTCTCATGTTCTGCGAACGCTTTCTTCGAGCCTTCAGGAATATAATTTCTGGATCTCCTGAAATTCTCATTTTATACAGATTATATTTAGATTGTGTGCCATAGTGCGTCAATCGAAGCAAGCGAGGAAGATAGACTAGAGCACCAACAAAATTACAGCAGGGAAGCCGCGTCGTCTAAGTAATTCGTTCTGCTGCTTCGCTGAGCCGCGCTTTCTTTTCCGTTCTTGCGCGTTGATGGTGGGTTATCATATGTAGAGCTAGGGTGCCACAGAGAAAGCCACTGGTGAATCCTTGGATTAGGGTGGCAAACGTGCAGAAAAGAACGATTGAATAGTGTTTTAGGATCATGAAATGTGAATTGATTATTGTAGACGAAAATCAACTCCCGCAAGGAGTGAGTCTAATTAGATGTGAGGGTACGAAGCGACAATGGGAGAGTGCTGCTCAGACTTTGCGGTAAGCCCTCACAGTGCGAGCCAGGGGAATCGAGGCTGTCCAATCATGCAAAGGAGTCGCGACACTTTGCTGGCGCAAAAGTGCGCAGCAGGGGCTCTAAAGCCGTGCCTTTTCCGTTGTTAGCGCGGTCATCCTTATCAATTGCGTCATAAGTGGTGTTTGTGCATTCTCGCGTACGAGGTGCCATCTCACACTTTTCCTCTCCTGGCAGCGCTGCGCCTTCGCGTTATATTACGGCGGATGTCACCAGAGATATTTCAGTGTTTCATTTGGCGCTTTTTGCTTTTCTCTTCATTGAGGATAATCATTGCAATTTTTCTTATTTTTGAACGAAATAGCACAACAATTCAATTCCGATCCATGCCGTTAATTTCTAGCGTTTTCGGTGGTCTCCTATCCTTTCTTTTCTGACTGAAGCCCGCACTTTCATGTTCGTGCACAAGAAACGCTCCAGGAAACCATGAAAAGCGCCATTAATTTTTGACACGTCTCTCCATAACTATAATGCAGAATTCTCCCTTGGAAAGAATTCACCAATGGTATGTTCAAATACTGCGTAGCGCAATGATCATTTTATCTCAGAGCCTAATGCGCTGGTTGGCAAAAGAGTTTCCAATAATTAAGAGTTATAGAGATCAATGCCAGTGGCCCTCTTATCCATTACCAGTCAGACATTAAGTATAATACTTGTATGATATCAACACAGATCCAAATACATTACTGGTCAATCAGGAAGTAGGTTAATAAAATGTAGCTCACATAAACTCGTCTTTGATCATTTTCAACGCTCCGCTCTTTTTCAGCCGGAACAACAGCGATTCCACGGATTTGGCGATGACAGATGGGTCTTTCTCGTCCTGAATGTTTCCCAGGCATCAGGAACGGAAGTAATCATTCTCAGATCGTACAGCCTTGATTTGTGAGATTGTTAGCAGTCTCGCACACGGAATGCAATCATGCTTCTCCTCCACCATTTCCGAATAAGTGAATGAAGAATGAAGGATGAAGAATAAGTGAAATAAGAATAAATGTGCTACAAGAACGGCGCGTTTACGGTGAAGGAAGCGTATTCAGGGAGGAGAATGTTGGTCGTGAAACACAAAAGCTCGGACGTCCTAATGTGGCACAGCTCAAATGAACCCAAGTATTCTTCCTGTAAACATTCATATTCATGGCCTTGGGCGCTTACTACACCTTTTCTAACGAGGGAGGTCTTACAGATCGTGCTGAAAAGCAACAGGTCCTGTCAAAGAATCTATTCTGTGGCTGGTATGGAATAACCCACGAATATCGCAGATGCGTAGATGTCGCGGCTTGGAAGTGCGCGACAATGGCGCTAGGGCCTCACAAAGCGATGTGATGGCGGCCAAGATAAACATACGGAAGAGATACCTCGCCCACACCCCATGATGTGCAGTGTGAATTTCGGCGTGTCAGCTAATTCAAATACGAGTGGGTTAGTATACCCGTGTAGCAAGCAAGTATAAAACTCTTCTGGGCACCCACAGCTTCTCGTGGACCACTTTTACCCCACAGGTTAGATCTGGGTTGTTGCTCAAATGGGTTTTGGCATAAAGTAGGGGCGCATGAATGGAACACATAGATGTTCGTTCGAACACAAATGATCTTTACTTAGCAGTTCTGTTTATGCCAAAAAATGGGCCCGTGAAATTTTGAGCGGAACAAATTTTTGACACTATTTTTTATCAAAACACTGCGAGTTGCTGATGGCCGTAATAATGTCAGGGCTTACAATTTTAGCCGCAGGTACCATTTGTAACATCATGCGAGCGTAAATTGAAGTGCAAAACTTTGTCTCCACGGGGAGTCAAACCATGAACCGACTTTTTATCTTAATGCGGCGATCAAAGGGCCGTTCAGAAAGGATAAACATAGTTCCATGTCCCCCATGCGCAGTCTATGATGAACATGTCCATAGATCATGCAAGAAAAGCGTTGTGAAAAATGGTGCACGAGAGACTTCCCCGTAAGTCTGCATGTGGAATAAGAAAGTCGCATAAAATGGACTGGCCTGACTATCGAAGAATTTTCAAAAACTGGAATGATATGCTTACGAATTCCCATTTCGCTTCTGAAACCTTCTCAGGCGGCTGCTCTTTTTGGCGTTCCTTGCTGCTCGAAGCAGCGTCCTTGCTGCTGGAAGCAGCGGAGGAGGATCCCTTGGCTTCAAGTTTCTGGAAAATATCATTGCTGTGGCATTCAGAGAAATGCGCTATGCCTGTGTGTGTGTCACGAAATTCATAACGCCCCTTGCAACAAACATAAGATAGGCTTTACATCTAAGTGGTCACAAATTACGGTAACAAGATAAGAGGGAATGGTAACTACATGAAGTGTCATAAAAATATATACAGCTGAAAAAGAGGCAATCGGAATGTGCGACTGTATAAATTGAAGTTAGTGAATAAAGAACAATGCTGCTTTCTGACTTGGCAGACGTTTGCAATGACAAAGGAGCGGAATATTTCTACCACTCCACTCGCCGCGCGTTCAATGTTAAAGGTGAAATTCATCCCAACAGGCAATTAGAAAGAGCCTTTCGGCTCTTATGGGCCTCCACCTTCAGAAGCTTTCTGATGTTCTGTAACCCACAGTTGAAATTATCTCGATTATTCAAACATGCATGCGGCGGCTCTTCTTACCGTAATTTGTGGCCGTCCTACAATATAGTGGGGTACCCGGAAGACAGGTGGTAGTTAATGGAGAGTGGTTACGGCTGGTAAGAGCGTTGGAGTATGGCTATCACCAGAACGAAAAAGATATTCCGATATAAGCAGACACTGATGGTGAGAGTAAAATGTGGGAACACCAATTTTGTCGACCCGTGCGAGGTGATAATGGAAAAATTGTCCTTCAAATGATATAAGACTTCCGGTCGCATTGATGGCAGGCGGTACCTACTGATTATCTTCCATAAGCTCTAATTTACCTTCGCATGCAATTGAGCGCATCATGCGACAAGCTAAGGTGAAACTGTGCAGTCTGTAGAACGTCATCTGACGTATTTCGTTGTGCCTAACAATAAGTACTGAATACGATGCGCCATAAGAATTAATGCTTCACAGGTCGTCCACTGTCACTGAAGTTCCTATGTGATGTGTGCGTTAGCGTGCAGAGGTAGGCTGGGGATCTAGTAAATTACCGGGCGCTCATATCATGGGGGAATACGAGTTAGTGAGATAGATGTCAGGGGAGAAGGGGAGAAAGCGAAAGATTGCGATAAAGTGTGTGTGCAGCGTGGAAGTACATGCACCAGTGGAAGCAGTAGTCAGGGGCCTGAGAAAGTGGCGTTTTCGTGGCCAGAGGTGCGCTAGCTGCACTGTACTGGGATTTCCAGTCCTTCCTGTGCTCCGCCATGGCGTGAGCTCCGCCCCCAGCAGCAGATTCTTCGATTATCATTCCGATGAGGTATTCCGCTTTGAGTGCGTATCCTATAGCTTTCCCATGGAACGCGTTACCAATCAAAGCATGTGCAAAAGACCTTTTATTCGGTTGCTAGCTCGTCCACTATTGGAGGTCAATGGGCAAAGGACGGGGTCCCATTTTGCGCGTTCTCGACTTATTTCTTTGCTTTTTTCCGCCAGAGGGGCGTTATTCAGCATCCCCACTTCCACGAAGAACCCAGTTCAATCTTATCGCAATTCCTCGCTTTAAATTTTAATGCTGGGCGTGGCATACATAGAAGTGGGCGGAGTTTGCTACCAACCTTATAAGTCTGGTTAAAGAAGTCTGGGAGGCTGGGAAAAGGTGGGTAGGTTTTGACGGAGAGGCGGAGTTATCCACGGAATATTGTAACTCGGCTCCGAGATGACTTAGAACTGGCAAAAAAAGTGGATAGGGGATGACGGATGAAAGGAGGCTCTTGGTGAAAGAGACATCCACGAAAGTGGACGGAGTCATCCACGATACATTATATTTATTTCGGTTCCAAGGAGTAATGGAAGTCGGGAAAAAAGTGGATGGAAATCGGCGAACGAAATGAGGTCGAGTGCTATTTGAGGCTGTAGTACGCACAAAATTGGGCCGAGTTTGCGTCGAACATATAATTTGATCTCAAGAAGTTCTGAAGGCCAGGAAAAGATGGATAAATGTCAGCAAAAAGTTGAGGTCTACTGCTATTGGTGATTAAAGAGCACAGCAATGTGGACGGAGTCTGCATTAAACTTATGATTTGATTTCAGGAAGTCCTGAAGGCTAGTGAAAAAAGTGGATGTTGGCAAAGGAATTGAGGTCCACTGCCACAGGTGGGCGGGACATGCACAAAAGTGGTAGGAGTTATCCAAAAAACGTTGTAACTCGGTTCCACGAAGCCTAGAGGGGGAAGAAAATGAGGAGAGCTGGGAAGAGAGTTCGGCAGGTGTTGGTGAGTGGGGCTGCATAGAAGTATTCGGAGTTGGGCAAGTAACACTATAGGTAGGTTCAAAAATGGCCCGGGAACAAGATAAGGGTTTTTTGAAGGAAGGGGCCAACAGCTAAACTGATGAAACATATAATCGAGAATATCAGCATGAAATGCGAATTCAGTATGGAAGCGAGAAGAATAATGGGAATGGGAGGATGAGCTCACCGTTTTAGACTTCCTAGCAATCACCTGAAATTTTTACTTTAACCACGGCATACTTTGCACGCGCAACATATGCTGAATAACCAATGCTGCTGATGCTTGGCTGCTTTCGCACTTCGAATCTAGGTCGCAAACATATAAACAATAGAAGCCGTGTAACTTTAATTTAACAGTGCTTTTTGAACATGTCACTGCAGTAAACTGATGAAGTGTGAACGCAGCTCCTAACACCTCAGCATGACACTATGAAAAAACAATATACACGCAAGGTGACCAGTGAGAAAATAACTTGCCGGTTTCTGTTCAACCTTTCCTTTCTTCTTCTGAAAAAAATTAGTTATAACCGTTTACTTTCTAAGTGACAAAGAACATTTGTGAGGCAGCCACGACTTCATGCCTACCACGGCGCATTGAATTTTATCTTCTGATGCAAGGTTTTAAGGCATCATCAGAATATCAGAAGATCATAAGACGGGTCGTCTTCTCTGAACAATGTAGAAAAGAAGTGAAGCGCCGCGATGCCGATGAAAAAGACGCCCCGAAACGCTAACATTGAAGGCATTCTTATTTTTGCGAAGAGGGGGGCGCGCTGCGACAGTTTTAGGCCGTTTCATGAAATTCAGTTCAGGGAGCCAGCAGCCCGTGACACATTGTTAGGAACACATACAAGCTAGAAGGCTCTCTTTGACGAAGAACGTCGTTCACTCGAATGTCAGTACAGACTATACAGAAGAAGAGCGCTTACATCGCTCTCTCTGCAAGGAAACGGGCGATAAAAATCAAAATGAAGTTTGGTTCACTTACGTGAATGTGATCCTGTAATCCACGAACTGAGAACCCCCAGCAACCTGCCCGCTAACGTCTGTCACTTCTCTCAGTCGGTCGATCGAGTTGACTCGACCACGTTGTGTGCTCCGCCAGACCCTCATGCGGTATTTCTGGACCCGAACTGAACAACTTTGTGGCCAGCATCACCCAATTGAATGTGTCCATTATGGTGGAGTTTCTCATAGCCCACGTCTTCTCCGTACGGCCTGGCTCATACTATCTACATATCTCAAACTTGACCCGCCCTTCCCAGGTGATTTTTCAAGCAACAATTACAAACCTGTGGTAGACACTTACAAATTTGTGACGGGTGAGCAGCTCATTCCATGGGCGGTTCTTTATAATAGAAAATATTCAAAGACCGATATGAAGAACAAACCGCTTCCTCTGATGAAGAGCTTCCAGGTTTTGTCTGAAGATTCCTGTTAGTTAAATGATTAAAAACGTACACAATTTTGAAGCTTTGCTGAGGGTGTGTGGCCAACTGGGCTTTCTACTGACCCTAGATGACCTTAAACACTCAGTGTGTGTTGCACACTGCAACTAGACCTTATGGGAGAATATTGCTGAGAAGAGAGAATTCAACCAACCTCCTCACTAGACAGGATCGGACGACTTCTCGCCTGAAGACGAAAGCATCTCACTGGTGGTTACTTTTGTTTCAAATAAATGTTGGTAATTTTTCCTGTAGTTCATGGTTCGCAAGCTATTACAAGGACGCTGAGCTGAGCAAACACTGCGCTCCGCAGGGGAATAAATTTGTTTCACCATGTATTAGACTGACCAAAAAGGAATTTCGCTTACTTGTTCCACAATGCTTAAACACTCATGACAGCATTTTTGCTTGAACACGTGCAGTCCAAAACGTCGCCCTCGCGTGTGCACATGGTACGCAAGAAAAACCGATCACTGATTTTGTCATATAGCGTTCAAAACATTCAACAGTAATGCTTAGTCCCTGAT
>KZ351395.1:0-15261 GCA_002352805.1 Teladorsagia circumcincta | reverse complement strand
CCCCATTCGATCTCTCCAGAGTCGATAACTCTGTACAGTTCGGCCGGGAGAGCTAAAATCCTGATTTGTCGATCGTCTGGTCCCCGCGATTCATCGTCCCATCTGGCATATCACATTTGAGAACCGCTTCCTTTTTGACTGTAAATGGAATGCATGACTCATCCCAAAACACTTCTGTCAACGCTGCATGGTTTATCCTTTTTTGTTTCCACAGCTGTGCTGTTGGACCCAAAAAGGCTCCTAAGGTATACACCACAAGCTACTGGAACGAGTTCATAAATAGGGTAACATGGAGCACAGCAAAGGCGGATTTTACGATGAAAAGGCAGTAAGAGCAGAGGAGCAGGGATGAAGAAGAAGCCATGTGAGACGGCGCAGAACTCGAGAAATGGGCCCCTTCTTGCTCGCTGATTCCTCCATTGATGCGACTCTCATCACCTCTCTTCAAGCTAACGCTCTCCCTGCCAATCACTCGCTACGCATAGACCTGCGCCATAAAATAGTCGGTGGGCGTTCCAGGCCAATATTCGCCGAAGGGAAGGCCATGCTTGGTTGCCGGGGCATACCCTTCGATGCAAATTGTGCGTTGGTCTGCACTCTTAGGGGGTCCGTCTGTCGCCACACTAGGTGAGTTTCCCCCTCTTCGATCGTTTTTTATCGTGGAATCCTTCTTTTAACTGCAGGTTTACATCAACAGCAGGCGGAACAGTGAATGGTTTATCAAAAAATAGCATATGTGCCTATTATCTAAAGTCGCAGTAGGCTGGATTCGAAAGGGCAAAACGTGACACTTTTTCGGCCCAAGGCGACCCTGTTGCAGCCCAGCAGGACCTTCCCCGTCCCTTTATTTGGATACCTCGTCCCTTTGCCCACCCAACGATTGGCCCATTAGCTTTTGAACCCTCGCCGTCGGACTCTAGTCTTTCCATCATAGGCCGATGTTAGACCTTGCGAATCGCGCGATTCGCGGTCGCGTCGCAGTCAGTGAATCACTCAACTGGCTGGTGCCGCAACGCGACCGCGGACGCTAGCGAATCGCTACTAGCGAATCACTAGTAGCGATTTGCAAAGTCTGACATCGGCTATAGAGGCACTCAACGAGATGGTCATGTTTTGCGACTTTCAGGCCGTTATCATCAGTTTCTACTCCACTGCACTGCCTCTCACAATCTTTCAGTGTGGGATCACTTATCGTACCTGCCTTGAAGTCCAGGTTGACTCAGTCTTGATTTTTTGGGAAATTAGCGGGAAAAAGGGTCACATGCGTAGCTTTACCAAACCTCTCCCGCTCAGTGGTGAAGTTCAATTTTATCCTATTTCGATGCGGGGTATCAGGTCCACTTCTAGCTAAACTTCTATGTGGTCGAGCTACCCTTATAATAGCCTAAGTCTGAATGAAGAGTGAACTATTCACTTTAGTGCATGGAACATCCTCATCGTCTTGGAAAAGAGTGAGAAAGAACGATTTTGGAATTGACAACTGTGTGACCTTCATAGTACCGGCTCGACGAAGTGTAAAACGTAGCGTAGGCTGACTCATTGCCTGTGAATGGTACGACTTTTAAGAAAAGAAAAATGTGACTTGTTCGCTTTACAACGCATTTTTCGGTACTCGTGTATACTTCTCAAATACTTAAAAATTTTACTTTCCTTAAAAAGATTTTATAAGTGATTGGAATTCCAAATCCTTTGAACCTCTGCTGCAATCGCTGCCTAAAATAAAATGTGAAAATGGGCTTCAGTTGAGGAAGCACTTTCTTTGTCAGGGTACACATCTGGTCCATATTGGCCTTTGGAACCCCATCTCCAGAACTCCCAAAGGCGCGAGCAGGAATGAATACGACTGTCAAACGGCAAAACTTGCAAATTTATCCGAATTTTGTAGAAAAAAGTTCCAACTTTCTAAAAATGTCTAGTCTGCTTCCTCCATGAAATATGACGCTTTTTTTTCATTCTTATCACCTTCCGCAGGTTTGGAAGAATCTAAAGGACAGCTGACCCTTCTCGCGCTGATTATCCCCTGGGTAACACTTTAGCACCACTGGAACTTGCACTTTTGTCAAGCTTTATTGATAACACTTGTAAGCGTTTGCAATTTGCAACGAGCACGACGAACGATGTTGAACATTTTTTGCTGATGCTTCGCGCTTACTTAAAATTATTACCACCTCACTGCTACATTTAGCAGTCCTCTCCTTCACAAGTATAGACGTTTCGGTAAGAATCCAGCTAGGGGGGGGGGCACTCCTCGTATCTTATCCTCAGTTAGAGAGCACTTTTCCGGGCTTTCTATCACAAGGATAAGATAACATGCGAATGGCTCATTGTTGGTGTACATTTGACAAGGACCGGTGGATGTCCCAAAATCCACACATTCTGCCCACTTCCTGCCCAGTTATCTCCACGTGGTAACCACCCTAGATCTCCTCCACCACTAAACTTGGGTAGAGTGTACTTGGGTAGAGTGTCCTTTCCCGTGGTCCAGGACCGTTTCCTTGGAATATGGCAGGTGCAGAAAGGAAGCATCCCAAGGTATTTCCACAATACACCAATACTTATCGACGGTATGTACGTCTGAAATCATCTGCTAAGGTATCATGGGCGCATCATTCCTATTTTAAGTATCGTAGAACTCAATGAGTGCCCCCCCCCAAACTGGATTTTCCCCGATATTTCCAGTTTCTTTGAAATTATTTTCTGATCTCCTCATTTCTTTTTTTCCGGCCCATGCATGTAGCAGCAGCCCCGCTTGTCACTGCATTATTTGCAAAACATTAAATTCGAAACTATTCAAAAAATCATCAGAAGTTCAGAACAGATTCAAAGGAATTTAAAAGTGTTCATATTTCGAACAAATTTTTCGTAAATCTGAAGGTAACGATGCAGTTCTTCCGAAATTATTGAGATGAATAAATCGTCTAGTTTCCAGTTCAAATAATAATGTTTGGTAAGACGACGACCATTATCGCTGGTTAACTTGTTTGGAGGACTGGTTTACAGTCCACGTCGAGCTTGTAACGGTTTTGGACGCTTCCCACTTTAGTTTGATGTTCGCCAGACTTTCGTTTTGCTTGAGAACATTTTTAAATAATGGGGGCAGGTCTTACTATGCCATTGCTGTTGGGGATAGGTGGGCCCAGCAGGCGAAAGAATAAATTGGCGGTGTTGGTGGACACCATTATTTTTGTTAGTCGACGACACCTCAAGCGAGGGATCGGGTGGAAGGGATAGCGTTGAAGGCTTTGAATTGAAAGCGTGGATTGAATACCAATTTTGAAAGGATTTGTTGTGCACAGGAATTAATTTTATTCCATTTTGTAGCTGTGAAAAAATATACAATCCACCCTGCTTCTATGTAAATGAGACTCTCTTTGGAAGAGACTTGGTAACAGGGTGAAATTCGTGTCAAGGACGTGGTCGCAGAAGTGCGACCCCCCCCCTAAAATCGAGGTCTCGACACGACCCCTCCTATTTAATCCTCTTCCATGAAGGGAGCACAGTGATAGTGTAGTGGTAGGTATCTGCGCCTTTCACGTGCGAAAACCGGGTTCAAGTCACTACCGCAGAGAGATTTTTGCAATTTTACAAAGAGTTGTCCATGCCAATGCGAACGTTTGAGGAGTTCATATAAGAGCATCACAACAGCCTGTATCGACCAACGGCCGACTCCGCGACAGCTGCTTCGCGGTTTCTCTCTGGGTCAGTTTTGCTGATGCCCCTCTCAAAACCACCGGAATGTACACAATCTTGAGAAGGTTCCATCCCCCAATTTTCCAACCTTTTGAATAGCACCCAGTCGGGTTAGCTAGAGCTAGGCCCGCTTCTGCCAAACAGTAATGAAATTGCTTCGAAAGCCCTCCATGCAAAGAGATAGGATCTTTTAAACTTCGTCGAGTCTTCGTCGAGGACGGAGAAATTTTAATGCGAGTTTTTGCCACTCAAAAGGCAATATCTCTCTAATTTCTTGAGTTCCCAAGAAAGTGAAGACAGTTTCGGAAAGCGAGAGGTTTGCGCTTTCTACTGGTGCGATTAGCTTCTTCGCAGGCCTTTTTTCTAAGGAGATATTTGCGTCGAGATCGTATTGAAGACGGTCTTTAACCACTCAAAAAGGCGCTTCCCTGCTCACCGTTGAAGAAAATTCCGTGGGCAACATTCGAATTGTATCTAGAATACAACCTCCCAGAGTAGGTGACATGAAGGGACAATCGACATCGTCCGTTTCCCTCTCGGTATACGCCATGCGTCCGACCATCACTCAGAGCGGTACTCTCGATTGGAAGGTGTTATATGATTATGACCAATTGACAGTATCTGTACTGTGGTAAACACATCTTGTACCTCCTATAACCGACAAACCGCCTCACTTGCTTTTTCACCTCCTTCACCTTTTCGTTTTCGCGACAGCGTTCCTTACAACAGCGTCACTGCCAACGAGATATTCGGAGCGAGCATGAAGAATGTTTTATGTTATGTTTTCTCGCACCTCCTCGTTTTCTGCTACACGCTCTTCCTCCTATTTGCACCACAATGCCAGTGATGCGCTCGCTGCCGACCCTCACAGGTACGACCCCCCATGACCCATCCTAACAAGTACGACCCCCCTGTCGAGGATATCCGCGACCGTTATTTACCCTGCTTGGTAAAACACGGAGAGGGTAAAGAGGTAGTAAAGATGTAGACGATACTGGAAGAAAGAGCTGTTCGATAAATTTCATCTCCATCATTTCCACGGCTCCATTCGTGAACTTCTTGACCTTCAGAAAACGGTCGATGGTCAACATCAACAGCAAGAACGGGGACCAAAAACTCAAAGCATTAAGAGACATTTCACAATTAATTCGTTGAATTAGTGCTTTCTGTGGGTAGTAGTGGATCATAAACGTAGAGTAAGTCATCTTTTGCTTCTCGAAAGCGCGCGACAAAGGCGTCCGAAGCTCACTTCTCAAATCGGTCGCCTTGGAAAGCAACGGTTGTGAACGGTTGGGGTGATGTCTGTATCTCGTCTGTTCCCATGCTCTTTCGCCTTGTTGCTCAGTGTTTCTTGTAGCAAACTGGTCCATCAAAAGAACGATACCCTTACTTAGTTGCCTGCTGCCACTTCCTTTCACTGAGCACCTGTAATTTCAATTTGTCTGAGCGCAGTGACCGGAATTGGGGGATTGTTGATTGAGATTTCATTAATACCTAGTATAGCTATATACGTGATTGCTGACGATCATCCGTATTTATGGCAGCTCTTGATTCCATGTTGATGATGCTCTGCGAATATTCATAGACGTTGTCTGCTCTTCGAGAACCAGCATTCGAATCCTCAGAACCAACCATTTCGATTATTTTTCGTGCTTATGAGCATCGCTAGCTGACTTTTCAATGATAACATAGTGCTATGATTTCGCTTTCGGATGCACACACAATTTAATGCATTGCGTAGCTTCACGAATATTCCCATTTTTTCGAAAACTGCAGTAGGTCTGTCTTAAAGACAGTGAACACCATGGCTGAAGCACGCAGTTTTGATAACGTAATTGGAATTCATTGGTGGATCAACCCCCCCCCTCCTCCTCACCCAGGAATGCTGCTAAGGGCCGTGTCCCAAGGTAATTACACCTGACGCTCAATGACGTCATCGAAAACGCTCTTTCTTCCAAGTTCACCGCCTGTAATGGCGGAGGTAACGTTGGGAAGGAACCCCTTGAGAATTACGAAATAGGTGGGCAGTGGTGCAGCTAAGAAGAATGAACATGAGAAACGGCTCAGACCGCAGAAAAGGGACCTCTTAGTTGCCGGTCAGTTCCTTCATTGACGCTCCTCTCCTCGAAGCTGCCCTCAGTACCGCTATCGCTCTCTTACTGAACGGCTAGAGACGGGGGACGAGTGGAATTAGGGTCACTGGGAAGCTTCACCCTCTAGAACCAGAGTGCAGTATTTGATCTGCAAAGGTTCAGAATTTTTCACTTTCTCCGGGTCAGTCATAGTTTAAACAACTTTCGCCTGTTTGAGAAGTGTCGCAAGAGCTCAGTTCTTACTAGCACAATGGAGTTTTCCGCTAAGGCAACATGAGGGAGTTCCATCTAGGACTAAACCTAGGAAAGGGCAGGAGCTTCGGGGATTGATAACTGCTCAGGTACTCTGGAGTCTCTTCTAATCGCCTAGGGCTACGATTAATTCTCATTCTAAGGAAAACGGGATGTTCAAAATATATCGCCACCACAACGCCCCCTTATCTTGCGATAGCTCCCTTTTTGTTATCTTCTTGGAACTAATCTATGAAATGCGATTTTGTGCCTCTTTTGTGCTGGCATCGTCGATTTCGTTTTCCAGGAAAAGTTCAACTCCTCGAACTTCTGACATATCTCGCCCTCATCGACCAGGCAACCGCTACGCAAGGTGCTCTGTTGATGGGACTTGTCACTGTTTTTGTTTCCGCTCGTTTTTCATCCTTTTCAAAAACAAACTGGAAAATCAAAGTGAAAAAGTAGTGAATTCAGGATTCCCGGTGGTATCACTGAAGACAGAAAAATGTTTGAGAAAGGGCGGCACGAGATGATGTGCGAATCAGAAGTTGAATGTACGTCATGGATCAGACTTTTCAGAGCCGTAAGATCATTTTAACTTTTAATTTTAGTTTTTTTTTTCAGTTTACACAGGTATGTGTACGACTTTTTTGTGCACGTGCACGTGATGTGAAAAGTTTTTGTGACTTTTTGGATGTTTTCCAGAATTTTCTGGGCGATTCCAGTGGCTTTCATAAATGGGCGTGAAGAAGGGGCTACATAGAGGGTATTATTATATGGACGTAATACATTGCTTGAGATGGCTTGGATTCGAAAAACACGAATGAAAAAATCCCGCTATCGCAAAAACTTTCCAACAACTCCTATATGGCCCTGACTCATTGTTTCGGACCTTACTGCTAGTTTTCGAGCCCGTTAAGTTTTTTATTTAGTTCGACTTGGATCATGATGGCTTTATCCCAACGACAGATTTGAAGCGGGCTATTCGTGATTCTGCGTTCTCATTTGGTCTGAATCCTGAAGAAGTCGTCACGATGTTAGCGAATATCGATGACAATGGTGACAAACTCATCGATTTCCCAGAATTCTGCACTTTGGTGAGTTTCGCAACAACTTAAGAGCTCAAATGGGATCCCAGATATCATCTGGGACCGGGTGCAGCAAGCCCCAACAAGGGGATAGGTCTCCGCGGAAATTCGCGTCTTTACTCCGTCGCTGACGCAACTCTCGTGGTTAAGAAAAGGGAGAGTATCAGAGATGCAGAGTTTTGGGGACCCATCCCCTAGTTAAGGCTTGCTGCATCCGCTCGTGATGACGTTTTCTGATGAAATAAACTGGCCTCTCAAAAATTATGGCTACGCTAAATCGGTTGTAGTTTGAAAAGTGAAGATGCTACATAAATGGTGCGTATGTGAAAAAGTCACTAGGAAACTGACGAAATGAGGCCCCATTGCTACTGTTTTTCAGGGGCTAGACCACGCTCAACCGCCCAGGTGTTTCGCCATGAAGGGATGGTATTTAGGGGTTATATTTTATTTTTAAAGGTGTTCTCGGAAATGGATGCTGGGGCGCTTGCTGCAGTTGAGGGGGGTGGGTCTCTTATTGACGATTTTTGATATATTTGATGAAAACCAAAAACCTAACGATGGGCAAAATAGACAAAATCGGAGAATTTGCCGTTTTATTAGGCACTTTGCCTTCCTCCCTATTGCACCTCCCCCGGCACCCCGCGGCGGCTATTTTAAAGGGAGAAAATAGGCGGAATTGAAGCCTCGAGTGGAATTCATCCACACTCTCTTACTGGAAGCATGGTGGCAAGAATGGCGTACGAGGTGGTAGGGCGTCGTAATGAAGAGGCTGCTACAGATTGATAATTGTGGGGATCGTGGAATCTTTAAAATCTTCCCAACGTTGCGATTGAGCCTGGGCTGGGACGAGTTTTCGCCATAGCTAGCCTAGCCAACATGAACCTTGCATCTGCTTCTCTGCCGCAAAGGCCAGAGAACAGACGGGTAAGCGAAATCGGCTTTAACCGCCATCTGGGGGCGGGACGGGATGCCCCTCGTCTCCCTTCCTGGTCGTTTGTAAAACTATATGTAGAGCCAAATTCCACGTGCTATCTCGGAAAAGTGGCTGTCACTGGTACTTCAGCATGTGGAACCGGGAACTCTTGCTTCTAATGGAAGGGTTACCCAGTAACGCTTCAATTTCTTCATACTTTCCACTAAAGAGATTTGAGAAGTTTTGAATTTAAAGGCAAAGCTCGGGCTCAGACCAATCTGCTCCACCAATTGCGACACGCTCCTCCCACCGCTCGATATTTTGCCTGCGTCGCAATATTGATCTGCTATGCTCTCTTCGCTCGAATTTCTCTAGCGCTCTCCGCGCTCACATTATCTCTCATCTCCCTACCGGCCTTTTGAACTTCTCCGCAGCGTAGAGCAAAAAGCTCGTATTTCCCCCTATTTCATCATTTTTTTCTTTTTTTTTCCGGTCCACGTCCCACCCCTAATTTCACATTTGAGTGGAATACCCCATCACTTTAATCCCGAATCTTGCCTTTAACCAAGACTCCAACAGAACTCAATCAATAGAACACTCTTCCTGAGACGCGTTCAAGGAATCTTTTAGATATCTGAAACTATGAAACTAAAAAAGAAAATCATAACCATATGAGAAGGATCTATTCTAGCAATCACTGTCAAATTTAGATGAGTCGAGCCAAGCACCGACGTGTTCTTCACCTGATGTTCAGAGCTGTACAGTTTGTCGTGCCCAAATCAAAGCGATCAGAGCCTTTTGATTATCTGCAAAAGTAAGTCGCTTCGGCATTTGTCGTACTCAACAAGTTATTGTATTGGTATTGTAAGCTAAGGAAGAGTTACCCAGGGGTACCAGAAACTATTTATTTTAAGATCTGGGAGTAATAGTGGTATATTACCGAAATGCCGTCGATGTGATGCATGGTCCTATAGGCTTTTTAGAAGCGTTTTGTCATCTGAAAAATTCAAAATGCCGAGCAGAGAGAAAAAAATCGGCCAAATTAGTTGAGAAGAATGAACTTCGACGAACACTGGAGAAAACTACATAGAGGAATGAGGACTGACATTGCTTTCAATTATCTAACAAGAGAGAACTTAAAGGCACGGGTGGGCATCGAGTTGAGGTATTTTTGAAGCGAGCGCAGAGAAGCACAATGAAAGGCCAGTGAAGAAAAACGTAGAGAAGTCTTCGAGAATGCCAGAAACAATATCCTTTTCCCGAAAGGTTGGTCCGAGAAGGCTACGTGTCCGGCCGAGCTTTCCGGACTTGCCAGCCATTACTCGCTTTTTGCCAGCAACCAATAAAGCAATCAACCTAGCTTATTCCGCGCCCTATGGCAGTCACGTACCACCTCTGGAGGTCACAGAGCCAGTAGTACTGGGCGGCCATGGCTCAAAATATTAGGCCGGGAGCTGACGTCACCTCTATAGCGCAGTCGTAGCCACATTAGCGATGAAAGGGTTTCCACTGACCGCCTTATCCGGACCTGTGCCTTAGTGAGCGTGCTGAGAGTGCTCACTCACTAGGAAGTTCACTGTTCTCCCTCAATATGTTTGTTGACCTCATATGGAAGTCAGTGACTCAGCAACAAAAAGTTTTTTTTAGGTACAAATGCTGCCCACCGCCAGTTTTTATGCTTATCATAAGTATAATACAGGTAAGCTCTAGATTTGTCTTGTCTTTTCAGTCGAGTCTCGTTCGATGTTATGCCGATTATCACAGATGTCAGAGAATGTTAAGCACGTCACAAAGAAGTTGGTCACAATCACAAAAGCCCATCTTCCTTCTGCGTAGACCTGAGAACCGCACCGCCCCAAAAACCGCTCCGCCCACAAATGGGGTTTTGTCACACCACGCGCTTATCTTTTAATCATTTTGTAAGCATGATTTACCAAACTAGCACGACTTGTAATCTCTACGGTTGTTGTTCGATCGAG
This sequence comes from Teladorsagia circumcincta, assembly GCA_002352805.1. Lineage (NCBI taxonomy): Eukaryota > Metazoa > Nematoda > Chromadorea > Rhabditida > Trichostrongylidae > Teladorsagia > Teladorsagia circumcincta. The sequence goes on along the minus strand of KZ351395.1, from coordinate 5,267 downwards.
CATCCTTAGCCAAGCAGTCATTTCTAGGCCGCAAACTCGTCCAAGATCAAGTGATAAAGTTAGGGTCCCATTTCGCAGGATGGACTGTTCCTCCTCTTTCGCAAGTGGCAACCAATTAGCACTCGCACCCCTTCTGACCACCTCTCCCCCAACCCACTACATTCGAAAAGGGTTTTTTGATAAGGTTGAATTTTGAGTAAGGAAAAAGATACCAGCTGAAAGGCATGTAGGCTCCCTAAAGGTGCGAGACGGTGCGCGTTCCGCTGCGAAAAGTATGTCCGTAACGGTTTAACCCTTTGACGACCGTATGGCCCGTCGGCGGGCTACGGCAGGAATCTCCTGGACAAACGCGTACTATGATAATTTTCCAAGCCGTCAAGTAATGATAGAGTGGGGACCTCTTCCGCAAACTCGCAGACAGAATGGTCCGGAAACTGCTTATTTATAACGCAAAAAGAAAAAAGAAACATTTGTAATAAGACCAAGTCCGCACCTTACGAAAAACACGCGCGGTCCCAGGCGCCAGACACGTTTAGAGCACGCGGTCGTCAAACGGTAATATACCACACACACGCGCTCGCTGCACGACATGCTCACCTCCTCATGGATTGACTTTAGCCTGCGAGGAGGTGGGAGTTCATAAGGCATCTATGGGAATAAGCGGGCAAAGAAGGCGTTCTATGGCTCGGGCTCTTGGCTGTTTCTCACGGCTCTTTCTTCATCCCTGCGCCACTGACCACCTATACCTCGATTCCAGATGGAATGTGTCTTCATCGTGATATTTGTGTTTACGTGAATTTCATCATTTATTCTCCTGAAACCATGTGATGTACGAATTCATCTGGTCACACACTGCAATATCCAGACTTTAAATGATTCCAGGTTGCGATCTACATCTACTATACGATAGAATCTGGTGAAGGTGTAAGTATAACTGGACCTGTTCCGAGCAAATCTCCACTCATTTTCAATCCATATCGCAAAAGTGAAGTGTGGCGATATATCACCTATATGTTCATCCATATTGGGTAATCCTTCATCTTCATTAAGTACTTTATAACATTAAATGAATTGTTTTTGGGATACATGAGGATATTTAAATCTGAAAAATATTTAGAGTGATTTTTCCTCAGTTATGTGGCTTTTTCATAAGATTATCCCGTGCATCAACCCTTTTTTGATCAACTACGGATTCAGCTTCCGTTCAGAATGATGATGACATTTTAATGTATTCCGGCTTATAGAGATGTATGTAAGGTAGAAGGAGGGAGAAGGGGGGGGGGAAGACGAGGCATTACCAGTAAAGTGACTCTGAGGGTTTCTTCTCTAATGATTGAGCTGGGCAGAAATTCGAGCCTGAGTTTGACCACGGGCCGTGCTCGTGGCAAATTTCGCTTCTTGTCGCTACACCAACTCCCCGCCTTTCCTTTTTACAGCTTGCAATCATAACCAATTTCAACGCTGAGTTTTGCTCTCAGCGCAACCACTATGTAGTCCATTGAAAATATACGCAGCGGAAGGACAGGCGGGCCCCTAAGTTTGCGATCCGTTACGCAATTCCCCGGATACGATGTGCCTCAGCGATCTAGTATGGTCATCTCCGCGGCGCTATCGACGCGGACCCCCATCGAGTGGCTAACCCCTCTTCGCAGGGCTCTAGCCGTTTAGCAGAGAGAGCGTTAGCATTGAAGAGGGCAGCAACGGTAAGAGTCGCGTCAATGCGGAAACCAGCGGACAAGCAAAGGGTTCCATTTCCCGGATTCTGGACCGTTCCACATAGACATAAGTCATCCCAGCACCCCTGAATGCCTCTACCTTTTCTAATGGGGTGCCTTCTAATCGTAAACCCCGCTTCTGAGTTTTTCCCAGATTAGCTCATTGCTTTTATAAGTATCTTCTATGTATCTTTGTTATCTTCCAGAATCTACCACGTCACTTACAATGTGCTCACTCAGCTGCTCCTTGGCGTGCCTCTAGAACTCGTTCATCAATGGCGTGTAATTGTCGTCTACTTGGCTGGAGTTCTATCCGGTCAGTTTCATTGTCACTTCTTGTGTAAGTAGCCATTTTGAATAGCGCAATTCTAGGCTCGCTCCTGGTGTCAGCCGTGGATTCTCGCGTCTTTCTCGCTGGTGCCTCTGGAGGTGTATACGCACTCCTGGCTGCCCATCTTGCTGAGCTCATTATGAACTGGTCAGAGGTAGGAAGCCATACCGTAATCTGTGTTCACTGACTGGACAAACCACTGTATTCGCTTACAGATGGAATTCAATTGGATACGGGCTATAGTTTTGGTGATTTTGATTGGCTCCGACACAGCCGTCTCCGTCTATCAACGATATTTCGTCGATAGAGTAGACAGGGTAAAGTTTTTCACGAGTACCCGACAGGAGGCCCGTCGCGCAACGAGAAGACAGTGACGTGGGCGGTCAGCGGACGAGTCCAGCGCGTGCTTGTGACATGGAACTTACTGTAGTACATTCTATTCAATTTGCCGCGAAATCACTGCAGCACGCGGTGCGACTCGTCCGCTGACCCGTCTGCGTCTCTGCCGTCTCGCCGTGCGCGATCTTCCTGTCGGGCACCTTGTCTCAGCATCTCCCGCTTCTAAATCGAAATGTTCAGGTTTCTTACGTCTCCCACATCGGAGGATTCGTGGCAGGAGTCCTACTTGGTGTGGTGATTCTCCGAAATTTCCGTCGTCATCGATGGGAAGGCAAGCTGTGGTGGGCCTCCTTGGTCGCCTTTGTGTTCTTCATCGCCATATGTGTAGTGCTGATCATTGCACCTGATATGATGAGTTTCTAACCTGCTCATTCATTTTGTTGAGTCTCTTTCTAAGAGAGTTCTGAACCTTCGATGAAGTTTCTGGAGGCCGAAATGACCGTTCTGGCTGGCCATGGCTGAGCACGCGTTTCGAAACGATCCCTGTGAATCCTCAACATGACGACCATTTCATAAGAACTCTTGTTGACATCTATGATCGCATTATTTATTTCTGCTGATATTTCTGCCAAAATAAAGGTCTCATTTTCAGAGTGTGTACAATCTTATCTCGACTGATAATGGAGAACTTTACTCGAATGAGAAACTTCCGTTGTGACATTGGCCTGATTCAGTGATGGATTATCACGGCTCGGCTGAGCGCATCTCCTTTGTTAGAGGCAGTTCCTCAATAACACTAGCAGAACCACCGCTTCCTAACAACCGTGGACTTTAGATGCAATAAATCTCTATTAATTAACACCCTGCCTTTTGTGTCTCCGTAACCTTAACCCAATGTCAGCCACCGGTGGCTGACGCGAAGATGCTCACTTCGGATCATGTCAGCCACCGGTGGGTGACGGGCTTCAAATGGAATTTTTGAAAACAAAAGGAGGTCTCAGGAAGATTTTCTTTGCTGCGAAGAATCTCCATAGCCTCATCTATCTAGGCCACCACTGGGCAGAGGAAATCTCTATCCACTAAACTTTTATTAAGAAAAACTATCCCGACTACAAAATTTCATAGAAAAAGTTGAAACCTTCTTTTTTTCGCTGAAACTTCTCCCATAGGGGTTTTCGATGGTCCTGATTGCGAATATGACATTCGTTTTTGGCGGTGGCGCCAAATTAATGGCGCCGCGAGTGAACCTCACCAAATTTGCTGTAAACTTGCATATAGGGGTTATTTGAGGCCCTGATTACCTATAATATTCGTTTCAGTTGTTGACGCTGTTTGGTGCCTATTTCCTGCTCGTCTGCGCCCTCTCACTAGTTGAATCGCCATCATGACTGACCAGGGAAGGTCATTCGGTGCCCTGCCAACTGAAGTGAGATGTATATCTCTATATGCGCCTTGAATCGCTGAGCTCGACTCTACTTTCATTATCTGCTAAGTGCTTCTCTGGAAAGAATTATGAAGTAGAAAGGCGCAGCGGCAGTGGTCTGGGCTCACAGAAAGAGGTCCTGGGATCAACTCCTTGACGAGCTTATTTTTCGCCATTCGCAGTAACAAAGCTAGGAATGTCACTAACACCGAAAGCCCAACGATTTTGCATACAATTACCTGCACAAAGAATTTAAGGGCAGTTAACAATGAATTTGGGCGGCATGCGCTCCTGACTACTCTGGGCCCTGTAGCGCAGGCGCCATGCACTTTTGTTCCGAACAAGTGTGATAATCCTAATCAGAACTCTTGATAACCCTAATATACAAGTTTACAGAGAATTTGATGAGATTCAGTCAGGGCACTGTGTCTCGCCAAATGGTGCCAATTTGGCGCCAACGCCAGAAATTGATTTCATATTCGTGATCAGGACCCTTGATAAGCCCTGGGTGGTAGTATTGAAGAGGGGAAAGTAGAAGATGTGTAGAATGAATCGAGGAAAAAAAATGGTTTTCCCCCTGACATTGCGCAATTGCCTCTGCCGGCGCTGGTCCGAACGGGAGTCTTCGGAAATCTCGCTCGGTCGCGAGTGGGTTAATAGGAGCCCGTGAGCAGTAAGGATGTAGGATGCACAATTGTTCACGAACTGCAAGAAAGGCTGTATTTGGGAGGGGATTCGTCGAATGAATCTCAGAAAGTTGAGAGAGTAGTGTAAGGGACTTAGGAGTTTTGAGGTAATTTAGAGGCTTTCACTGAACTTATTTTGAGGTACATTTCACGATCACAAAGCTAATTTACACAAATGTAGCAGTAATGCAGTGAAGTGGACCACATGCGAAGAGAACAGAAAAATAAACCTCCATATATTTAAAATTAAGGGAGGATTCCACGATAAGAAAGATCGTCGTAGAAGGGTAAACTTACCTGGTGGGGAGAGACAGACCTCCTGAGGGTGCGGACCGACACGCAATTGGCATCGAAGGATATGACCTCTGCGATCAACATGGTCTCGCTCTTGGTGCAGTTGGCCCGGAACGCCCACCTCTCGTGCCCTACCGTGTCTGAGTCTCTTGCCCTTATGCAGAGATAGCGTTAGCGTAAAGAGGGAGCAGCACCGATAACAGTCTCATCAATACGAAAATCAATGGGTCTCACCTAGATCATTTTCTCGGTTTTTCTTTTTTCGTGCATCACCGACCATTTCTAGCTTAGTTTCCCATGGCTGCCTTTTCATAGTAAATTCCGCCTTTGAAGGCAAAAGTCAGGCTCGTGTCTGGGCATTATGGTGATTGAAACTGACTATAGAGATGGGAAATTGAACGAGAATGAAGAAAAAACGAAAATAAATCGTCGACAAGGCCAAAAACGAAAGCCTCGCTCCCCCGGCAGTGAAGAAGGCC
>KZ351394.1:5969-23944 GCA_002352805.1 Teladorsagia circumcincta | reverse complement strand
TCTTAACCGATTTTTTGGTTTACTAGTGTTGTAATTCGTTGAAATTATGCTTGATTTTTTTGATGTTTTATCGATGTGCTTTTTTTTCCCACATGTGCCTTTCGCACACGTAATAAACCTAAACCTAAACCTAAGTTGTATAAATATAATACATTAATTTTTTTCCTGTTTAAGGTCCAGATAAGAAAATAAATAATAAATGAATGATAAATGAATCAACAGTGTGATATATCAGATTGTATAAACATAATATATAATTTTTTTTCCTGAGATCTCCGCTTTCACTAAGTGTTAGTTTGTACGAATTAATGATTTTTCAGTTATCCCCTAACATTGGTTGACGCATTTTTCATGAACTAAATAAACAAACAAAGACAAATAAGCACAAATAAATGAGAATAAATAAATACAAATAAATGATTAAATTATAAGTAAATAAATAATGAACAAATAAACAAAGGTATCGTCTAAGTAATGTAAGTGGTTGCAAATGTTTTGAATGTTTTGATTTGCCAGCAACAAACTTTCACGATCACTTACTACAACTTCAAATGAGCGATGCCATGAAGAAAATGAAGGCGATGCTATTCAGTGCTTCACAAACGTGGTGGAAATCGAGTGTTCGGTTGTGTTTCTTGTTCGTAATGCGTTTATTCGTCATCCGGGATGTGGGATTCCATTATCCGCACAACACAGCTCGCCAGAAGCTCGCTCGTATTCCTGAGACCTTCATGAAGGCCCAGGGATCATCGCTTCGCATTATCACAGGAGTTGTGGGGTATGGGCAACACTATTTCCCCAGGTAGGAGCCGAACGCACACTTTTCGATTTCGGAGCAGTGTGCTAACGATTACACCACCGAGGCACAGCTTTACCCAAGCCCAGCATGTCGTGGTGCATTTTTGTGGTTTCATAGTTTTGCACCATTTTTATAGCACCCTGATGCATTTTTTTTGGATTTTATGGGTTTTAAATCGAAGTTTTGCGGTGTCAAGTGGTGCCATACACTTGCCATGAGCTTCGGTTACTAAATCCTGGATTGTGCGTCGTCCAGGCCGAACAACCCTTCCATCCCTCCGGGGTCGGTTATTTGGCGACAAACTTGTCTAGAGGATAAAAACAGTGACTGGCACGACTGCTTGCTCGTGCAAGCTAGTTCCTGGGCCAAATCGCACTTGAAGTGCCCAGATTTAGTCCCCGGAATGGATATAGAATGCGTGGCACATTTTAGAAGGGCCTGAACAACGCTTAATCTTTCTACTTTTTATTTCTGATTTTCTGATACTGAGTGTCACAAAGGCGACGCTATTGGCGCCGACGAATTGTGGACGCAAAAATCCGGCACATTTCCAACTACATGTGTATAGTTCCAATGAAACTACGCACTCAGCCCTTGTTTTCTTTCGATTGATGTCTTCAAACCTTTGAAAAGGTCGAACATCCATCAGGAAACAGAAGGGCTGCCATGGCAATTGGAATCATGGCAATTGGAAAAGGCTTATCGGTGTTGAGTAGGCAATTACAGCAATGGAAAGGTTTTGGGGCGTTTCTTGATGAAAGAGCAAAGGATTAAAGGATAAGGTGGAGGTGGGTCGCCTTCGTGATGCAGAGTGGTATGAAAGGCGCATGCCACAATGATAGAATTTGTTCAGTATGCTTGAAATTTAGACTGTTGGTGCAATGTGGCACGCAAGTGATGCCTGAACCAAAACAAACAGAAGACTTGCTATGACTGAGACTAAGACTAAGACTTGCTTTTAAGCAAATGTTTTGAGACATTTGTAAGCTCACGCCTTAGATAGTGCATGTGATAGTCTGGCGAGAGTTTTTGACAGCAAATGACGAGATAGCGTTGAGCCAAGCGAGATCCAGACAACGAGACAATGAGTCTAAAGTCAACTGCCAGAGGTGCAGTGCAGATGACGCGTGAACTCGAGGCAAAGTCAGCTTACAGACGACTTCATCTCGAAACTGTAGAGGACCGTACCAATCGATAATTCTGGTATGTGTTTTCAAATTATAATATATTAAGAAGAAAACATGAAAAAATGACAATTTAGTCTTTTACGACGAAACAACTACGAGCAAACGCAGAGAATGGCAGCATTAATTGAAATCAACCTTTTTCGTTTGCAATGAAGCATTTGCTGAACAATTAAATAATTCACACTTGAGAATGTTTTTCTGAAGAAAACGTCAATCTAAGCTGTTGACGTCATCTCTGGGAAAGGGACACGTATGAGCGTACATAATTAGTAAAATTAGTGGAAAATGGACCGCTACTGCAGCTTTAGCGCGCCTGAATACTTCTTGAATATTTCCCATAAATAACTGCATATGACTTTATGTAGATATAGATTTACCTTCAATTATTATTGCATCACTATGAAATCGAACTTGTCACGTGTCACCTCGAATCGGCTTTTAGAGGAGGAATGGAGCAGAAAAATGAGCAGCGAATTGTTTACATGATTGGCTCCAGTAAATGAATGAGAACAACTTAAAGGGGAGGAGTGCGGATAAATGGAAGCAGAAAAAAATAAAAAGAGGAGCAGTGAATGTAAGAATGGAGAATGAAAGTGTAGGCTGAAGTTCTATGAAAGTTGCCTGACATTTAGGATAAATTGAAAAAAAAATGAAAAAAAAATTTTAAAAAAATATACAAATGGCTCTGTGGAAAGATGCAAAACGGCTAGGGAAAAGGCAAGTGAACTTGAAGGTAAGGATAAGAATCAGTTTGCTGTGGTGATCACAAGTGAATACGCAAGTGAGGATATGAAGGGAGTCAAAAATGGAGAAAAGGAAGAAAAATCGTCAGAAACTTTGGAAAAATAAGCATTCTCGCAGGCAGGGAGCTGAGGGATAATGTGAGTCGCGGAGAGCGTTAGGGAAGTCCGGGTAGCGAGAGCATAGCCAGTCAACGTGGCGACGAAGATAAGATATCGGACGGTGGGCGGGCCCTGATCTTTACGGGCGTAGGAGAACCTAAGTCCGAAGCTTTTAGCGTATCAGTGACGCGCTCAGAGGTCTGAGATGTCGCGACCTCTACAGTTGCAAACCTACCGTACCACCTACGGGAGCGATTTTCTGAGCGCGGCTGAGTCCGACTTTTGCCTCTAAGCTGGCGCAACTCTTGGAGGCGTTTCTCATAGCTTTGCTTATCGGATTGGATTTTAGAAGTTTTTTCACTGCAGGCCCATGGGGCACAGGGATCGGGCAAAATGGGCCAGAAACAACTAGGCTGATACCCTGAATCTATTTCTGTGACCGGATTCTCTTTGCTTCCACCCAAGTGGGCTGGATGTTTCGAGCGACAATGAGCAAATTCACTTGAGTGATCACAGAGTACCACAAGAATCAACCACAAATTACCTAGACAGTTATCGCTAGGAGTAGGAGGCCTAGGGGAGGGAGGGGGCACGGAAGAATTCGCTAGGAGTAAGAGGTCTAGGGGAGGGAGGTGCAGGCATTCCAGGACGAGGAGGAGCATTGCTCACGCACCCTGAAATCCCTCTTCCCCCTCCCCCCCCCGCCGTTCCGCCGGTTCAGTTTTGCTCGTAAGAAAAAAAAAGCAATGTAAGACATTCTTTGAGTTCTATATAATTCTTCCATTCCATTTCTATGGGTTGAATCCTTGACGCCCCCTCGTTTTGCGATAGCGCCAACTGTGGTCAGATTTTGACCCGAAATCAAGTATAGGAATGAAACAGAGAGTATTAAAAATGATAAGGTAAAAAAAAATGGAATCGGTTCTGATAACGAATAGGAACGATAAGCGGTATAATTGCTCACTTCTGGGCGATGGCCAAGTTTTAAATCTCTTGGCTATATCTCTTGGCGGAAAAACCAAGTACTGAACTGCAACATGCATAGATCGACTGAGTTATCATCGAGTATTACCTAGTATTTATAACTCATATAGTACAGATAATTATCAGTATCAATTTCAAAAGGCGAGGTATTCTAGAGGGTAACCATGGCACTTTCTTGTCGTGTTGCAATCGGGAGCAGTCAGCTGAATTGCTCTTTGTTCTCCGTTGGCGGAGGTGATGAGTTCACTAGCCGGAAGAGGTGTTGCCGAGCCGGGACGAGTTGTCCGCTAATAAATTTATGACCCATCGACGCGTGTCATCTGGCTGGATTATTACGTATTTATGCACGAATCGCCGGGAATCTCGTCGACGACGATGACTTCGGTAGCGCTGAGGTGGAATGCAATCGCGTGCTGTCACTGCGCCTTGATGTATTCGAATACGTAAGGTACTTCTTGGGAATAACCTAATGACGGTAATGGTGAGAGCCATTTGATAGCAAGCTCTAGGATGAATTTGGTGTGTGAGAGCGTTAAACCGTGAAACTGGAGGTGTTTAGTTAGTTGGAAGTGAGAAAGAAAGCCACCGATGCACTGAAATTGTGGGTTCAGAGTTTCTCTGAGGTTGGATGTGGTATGATGGAGAGACAAAGTGTCCAGAGAAGAACGAACTAGAGGGGACAGATAGACGATCGCCGCATAGCGATCCATTCACTACCACCATGAAGTCACCAGTCGTGAAAATTGATAAGACCCTACCCCCCCCCCCACCCGCCCCTGTTACGCCCTTGCGAACCATGCTTCTTGCTATAATTTGATTTCTTTGATTTTTCAAAAAAAAATTCTGTAGACTTCTCGCAATGATTATCCGGTGAAAATCCAGTTGGAGGGGGCCACCCATTGTGCTTCCCAATACTTAAGATAAGAACGAGAGCGCTAGTGACACGTAATAAATCATTTAAAGTGTACTTCTGATAAGTACTGGTGTAGTGTGGGAGTAATCCAGAGGTCTTCCACAGTTTGGCCGGCGATGGTTCGAAGAAATGGTTCTGAACCAGGGAAAGAGAGTGTTTTACCTTGGTCTACGGGTGGAGGAGCTCCGGGGTGCATGGAAAGGTGCCAAAAATTGGGCAGAGTGTTGGCGGGAGATATGGAATGTTGGACACCGACCGGTCCTTATCAAAATTGCGCTTCAACTGAGTCCTCTTAATTTTATCTTATCCTCAGTCTTAGATAGCTCAAAGGAGTGCTCGCTAGGGCTAAGGATAAGATACCAAGGAGTGGCCCCCTCCAACTGGATTTTCACCGATTATCCTGACGAACATTCCCATAACTCTCATTAGAGATTGTAATTTTGCGAAGATTGTTGTTATGTACTTCAGTAGTACTAGTACATATCTAATTAAATGTAACATAAGCCAGCAGTGCGATTCCGCATTAGTACATTCCCAGTTGAAGACTGAAGAATTGAATTCTTTGTGTTCCATCGAGCCACTCTCATTTGCTTAACAACTCACGACACGTCACCAATGTTATCATGCTTTCAATTCAATTTGTGGAAGAGCCAAAGTGGTTTTGAAGTAAAAGCAACTTTCAGCTGCCGATTTTCTTATTTCCCGTATAAGGAGATCATCTGGAAGAGGAAACAGTGGAACGTCAGAACCGTGAAATGAATAGGCATCGTTGCGCTATCGCAAGGAGGGGGTGGAGGTGACGCATTAGAACCATCCTGAGAGAACTAAACCTAAGGCGGAGCAGGGAAAATTCCACGGTGCGTGGGCAATTTTCATTTACCCCGGCGTTTTGGATCCTCACTATGCCTAATCTTGGAAGGTGCCCCGTATATTGCGATAGCGCCGAGAATTTCAATAGTTGGAACATAAACCGGCACAATTCTCGCAAAAAAATTTAAAATTCTTATTATTGTCCATCGTTTTTCCGGTTTTTGTAGTTTTTCAATTTATTTTGTGGAGAAAGTTTTCCTTTGGGCTTCTACGCCCATCTAGCTCATGTATGAATCGTATAAAAACAACAAATAGAGCCCATGTTATTTCATCTTGAAACCTCGGCATTTTCGATATTGTTCCTGTTTATTCTTCTGCCTCGAGGTTGTTAGGTGGAATTGTTATTAAGGCCCACGTTTCGACCGTCCCGTCGTTTTCAAAGGCCTAAACATGGCTCAAAACTTAAGATTTGCACGCTATCCTATCAAACGCCCACTCCCCTCTAGCGTTTCTGACGTACTGTCAGAAGCGCATGGAAAACACCCAGAAATTGAAAAATAAGCTCACCAAGTTTCCACCGTGATGTGTAGCGGAGCGCTACGCACAGTCAGTCAATCTTAAGTTCTGAGCCATGTTTAGGCCTTTGAAAACGACGGGACGGTCGAAACGTGGGCCTTAATAAAAATTCCACCTAACAACCTCGAGTCAGAAGAATAAACAGAAACAAATAGAGCAATAAAAGTAAAAAAATAAAATGTAAAAGAAAAAAACGCAGAATAGATTGGTCGGGGCGTGACGTCATCACCGGGAACATATAAATAAAAGAGAAGAAAAAGACGGAGGGAGGGAGGGGATGATAGAGGAGTGGGTAGGCTGTGAAACTGTGTCCGTGTCGCTTTCACTTGTCATTCTCAGAACAATGAAGGTTTTCCAAACCCTAGAAAAGCTGCTGCTCATCTATCCTTCCCTCACTCTAACCATTCTACCACCTCCGAGTCCCTCCACCGTTGAGAATTGGGCCGGCCCACTATAAACACTCCGCCACCCCCATACCTACCCATAGAGCTAAAACTAAGATGCTCATATACCATAGGTAAGCACTACTGAGTGCCAAGAAGTGCACTTTATAAAAATTTTGTTTGCTCCCGACTACACTATGAATTCGACAGCCATATGACTGCGTGGAGCTAAATGAAAGCGTGCAGAAATGGCTAGCAGGAGCAAAATGTTCTTATGTTTGTCTTCCAGCCTTCCTACCTGACACGCCTGCTGACGGTAATCATTCGGCTCTGACAGGTGTGTTGGTTGGACCTAAGCTTTGTTTGATCTTATGAGCACTGAGAGAACCGTGCCACTGATCGCTCTTCAATTTTGGAACTTTCTTTGATACTGGTTTTCTGGAATTGGAATCATCATACTAATCATTCGCCTAGGTATACTCCTCCTGAGCATGCTACTATTTTATGTTGCTTCAGCTCTCAAAGGAATAAAACAAATCGCAATGTCTATGAAAAAGAGGTTCCACTGAACTTCCAGCAGATTTCAGTATAGTTACAAGTTCGCACTGATACTGCAATTGACACAGTGCTGCTATTGACAGCTGAACAAATGACACAATTAAGTGGGACAAATGTAGGGCCGACAAGTTATACGATCTCTGAAACTGAAGGTGCTAAAGCCGAAGTCGGAAAGCAAGAAGAACGTTGAACATGACGATGACCAAGAGAGACGTGGCTTTTTCCTTGCCGTCGTCACTTGTGGTATGTGGTCTGCACTCGACGCTCTTCTCTTTTTTCGAAATAGAGAATACCAAAATTTTAATACGGATGTTCGCTAAACTGCTGAATCGGGGAAAGTGGAAACTTCCGAAAAGGTGCAGATACTTAAAAATGAAAAGAAATGAATTGAAAAAGCCATTACATCGAAGCCTCACCCTTTTGCACGACTTCCGGAAATAAAAATAAAGAAGAAGTACAACTTCTGAGACCAATTCGGTGCCTTCGGCTAAGCGAAGAGTCCAAAAAGGGACAAAAAGCGCTCATGTCCTTTCATAACACCCTCAGAACAGACCATTCAGAAACAGCTGATAGGTGACTCTAACGATACGACTAAGCTCAGGAGAGGGGAGAAACGCCAGGGAGAACATAGTTTGCTCACGTCCTCCCGTAGAGATCTTTCGCTTACCTAAGGCTTTGTCCCAAGTACAGTAATTGGCTCTCGAAAATGTCCCACCAACGACATGTGAGCCGACAAAACGTAGGTGTGAATGTCCTGCAAAGATCGTTTCTTCAGTAGGCTTTCATGGAAACCTTCATGGCATTTCGAAACGTGTTCAGTGTTCCATTTCACCACTTGGGGGTACGTCCGATAAATGTCTGGAAAGTTACTGTGCTGGGTGCTACAGATACTGCGGTTATGAGGATACGGTATGGTATGTAGATATGGTATGTAGATATGGTGAGTGGTCTCTTAGCGATGAAGAGACAAAGTAGTGAAGTAGTGATATGCCGCATTGAAAAATAATCTGGAAAACTAAGGTCCAGTAAAAAGCCTAAGATCTCTCCAAGGCTCTACGAAGAAACATCCATAAGCAACGTTGAAGTTTCTATTTGTGAGCGTTTGACGTAGCAAGTTCAAGACCACTTCAAAAGCGGCCATCGAGTGGTGACGAAGCCATTGTTAGAAATCAGACGCAGCAGGCGAGTGAGAGGTGGCAGGACGTCGTACTGATTTCCTATTCTCACTCCGTTACCAAGCAGCCAGCTGCCTTTTACATTCTGAGTATTACCTTGTACATAAGTTATCATTCAAGGAAAGTTATTTGAAAGTCGTTGAAGACATCATCATGCAAAGGCTGGCTCAACCAAGAAGGATCGATTCTGATAACAGCTTTCGTGATTTTGTCATGAGGATAAAAATGAGTGAGAGGAGTTGTCGTGTTTGAGTGTATCATTTACATAGTTGGATGATTATTCTATTTGTTTGTTTTTTTCACACTGGTGTACCTAACTTAAGGACGAATGCAAATTTTCCGTGATATGTTACTGCCCAGTAACAAGACCCAATGGAATAACCGCGCGTAGAACAAACTACTTCAGTACATTACAGAAAGCAAACAAAAGAAACCGTTGCTGAAGTTACAATTATGACATAAGGTTATTTTACCTCATCTATCCCGTCTCTAAGTTTTGCACATCAGTGTACCACCCCCAGAGCTGCGCCTAAGACAACCACGAATAAGGAAAAAATGGGAAGAGCTTTCATTAACGATCAGAAAATTCGAAATTATGAGAAAGCTTGTAGATTACACCAATGCGAGCACTATGTCCATTTGTCAGGAAGAACACCAACACCGATTTCGACAATTTCTGACAGGCAAGTCATTCTAGACCATTCAAAAGCCACTACACTTATGAACGAAAGTAGACCGCATGGCGCATCCAGGAATAAGATGAGTCAACGTGAGAAGCTCAATCTTATTCATTGCACAAAATCAAATGTTTCCAATTAAAGCAATTCTTCAGATACCAGTGTAGGTAACGTGTTCCTTGGGTAGCGAATCTTCCGGTCAGATCTGTAGAGGCTTTTAAATGCTCACATGGCAAAAGTGTTGAGGTATGGGCACAATCGCAACCGCCTCGACGCACAGAACGTCCGAGTTCGGGTGCCCGCAGAATTGATTGGACTAGCCCGTAACTCAAGAACCTTATGATGGCACTTTTGTCACGAAGTACGGCAAAACTGAACAGAACAAATAAAGAAATTGTGCCTTGTCTTAGCATAATTACGCAAGGTTTCTCACGTTGAAGCAATAAGTGAGATGGCTGAGAGGCGTCCTGGCTACTGAAAGGTTATAGTGGAAGGGTAACGGCAGGCGGAGCAACTACCTCACCATCGGTTCCACCAAAAACGTTTGCTCACTACTCTTCATGGGTCAACAATCCTACAAGGCTTAGTGAAGAGATGAAGCCAAATTTGGGATAATAAGCGTCAAATTTTCTCATGGAGAACGGTCCAGTGAAGTTCCAAAAAAAGTTTGTGCTTTGAAGTTTTCGAGATTTCAACTTGAGTTATATTTGAGTTAAAATCAACGGGTTTTCTTCAAGAGTTTTTGGCTGGGACTACAACAGAGTAAATTAGAATGCCACAGATGAGGTTGATGAATACCTGTGAATGAAGCTGGAGACCCTCTCCTAAAATAGGTTTGTCGCCCTAACGCAATGACTGAACCTCGCTCCGCCTCCTACCTTTGATTGCGTCAAGGAGCCTGTTGCTGTTGGGTAATGGAAGAGTTGATAGACGTGCGAAAGGTTGCCGAATATCCCGTACAGAGCCTCCATTCGGTATCCTACTACTTCTCCTTTCTGAGTACCGACTACCAAGAGACATTAATGGGCCGCATTTCATGGTCGCTATCGGTTTGATGCCTGGTACCTTTCTGACGCAACCCATCCTTGAAATGCTTCTAACGCGACTTGCTACTATATGACTGAGAAAATAAGAATACAAACCCTGACGCTTGAGTGATCCCTAATTGTTAAGGTCCTACTGCGTCTAAAATACACTCGAATAGTTGAGCAAATATGCAAGTCTTTCCGTGGCCAGCTCACTCTCAAATGTATCCAACCTCATACGAAGCAATGAAGGAGATTCCCAGAAACGTAGCGATGACTTATGCATGCGTTACTGCACGAAAGGCAATGCGTGCACGTCAGCTGGATGCTGGCAAATTGCCCACTTCATCACCATTTTCTTTGGCGACGCGATAATTGTTTATTCTTGGACGCAGCTGGTGTATCACACAGAAGTATTGTTGAATGAAATAATAGCTGAGAAAATAATGAAGGTGGTATTTCAGGCTCTAAATGCTGTGAGATAACACGAAATGAAAGAACTTCTGAACAAAGAAGAAGTCCCAACAGAAATTGTGTCGAAGAGATTATTCAGTGGGTGGGATAGTGTTTCCACGAGTATCACAAGGTGCCGGTATCGCGGTTTGAAAGTGCACGACAATGGCGCTAGGGCCTTACAAGGTCAGCATTTGGCGACGAACCTTAGCATTTGGACGAGATGCCTCGCTCGCAGCCCATGATACGCAGCTTGTACTCCGGCGTTGCAGCTAATACAAATACGCGCGGGTAAGTGGAGCCATTGAGCAAGCAACTTTGTACAACTCGTCCGGCCAGCCCACTTTCTTATTTGAGAGGGGATGTAGGATAGTTACTTCATCGATGATTTTCGTTGCTCCTTTTTTCTTTTCAGTCGAGCAGACATCACCAACTCCATTATGCGTGAACCGATAGATTTGATCTGGGTATATTACTTCAATAAAGGCTCCAGAAGTCAGTCTCATTTGGCAAAGGAACGTAACATAATTGGGCAAATAATGGCAGGATTTCAACAAGAGACGATTGGAGGCCATATCATGCACAAATCTTCATAAACATGGACATGGTGAAATATATACAGAGCAAATATAAACGAATAATATACACATTTCATACACACATTTTGTTTCCCCTGGCCGGCCCTGTCGCAATTGCGGACCTATATTAGATGTGCTTCAGATTGTTCATGGATTGTATTTTCGATTGCCTAACTCGACTTCATTGTTTATTAGTGACACACACGATGGCATCAAAGACATCAAAACCATCTCATTCATCAGATGATATTGATTTTTTCAAGGCAAATGCCGCGCGTGACACTGGGTCCGCAATTACGACATGTGTGGCCATGGGAAATAAAGTGTTGCAAACGCGGACAAGTGAGTGGTGTCAGAGTCCTCTAAGAGGGCGAAAATAATGAACTGAACATCGAAGCCCCCGAATTTCTGTTACGGATCCAACTTTTCTCAAAGTAAAGGTTTGGAAAGAAGACGAGTTTGAGACCAGGGAGGGCTGACCATGCCAAGCATTTCTTCCAACTTCTCCTTTTCAGAGCAATCTTCTGAGATTTATTTGTGCACTGAAGTGATGCCACTGGCTCCAGTTTTCGTTCTGCTGGCGAGACCATGCATTGTGCTGACTTCCTGAGCCTTCTTCACCTTTCCAGTGTAGCCAAACATTTGCCTGATAACGTCACGGTACTCAGTACTGAAAAATAAGAAAATTTCCAATCACTTAGACTACCCATTCACTGAATGCACATCAAAGAACATTGCGCTGAATAGCGATATAAGCAATTTCTGAGTAAGTGCAAAAAATGAAATAAAAGTAAAAGAATTCGTAAAAATATGGGTATAATAAAAAAATCGTAAAAATATGTGTATACTGCCAAAATAAGTAAAATATAGGAATGTCAGTAGATTACTATTACACTCTTGGTTCTGTTTAGCGCATTCTTTAGTGTCAGAGAGGTTATAGCTTCTTTCAAAAAAAAGCCAACCCGCCAGTTTTATATCAAAATTTACCCAGGTCCATTTAGGTGTGAGTGGACCGATCCTGAGCGGAGCAGTTCTTGTTAACAAAATATACGAATCTGCGGTACATGGGGAGGAAGCCATTCTATTCTGCTCAGCGGCTCTAACGATAAGCATATACTGAGGCTGAAGTTGTCTCTAGCATAAGAACTGCAATATCACGCCCATTAAAGTAAGTTTTCGAAAAGAACCGGCAAAATCCCCACATCGCTGAAATCCAATCCATTTTTTGCACATTTTTAGTGGCTGTGAGCTTCTCACCAACGTACTTTTCCCTCGGACCTTCGATTCTCCGTGCCATTCCAGACTGAGCCAGCCATCTTCGTCAAAAGGCTTCTTTAAATTAAAATGGGTAACGAAAGCTCATTCCACTAGAGCAATGACCTTGTCTTTATCTTATTGTTAGAAACGCAGAGCGAATTTGTCCGCCCCTCCTCCCCCCCTCCCCGCTTCCCGAATAAATTTTCACCGAAGCTGCGTTCGCAATGTATGTATGTGCCGATTTTGTGACTTAAAGGCAAAGTGGCGCTCAGACCTACCCTATGAGCCCTTAAAGTGGCTATAGAAGGACAAAGGAAGCCTAGTACAGAGCTACTCCCATCATAATACACCGAAAAACGGCCACTGGACCTAGGCGCCAAGGATTTAGGCACGCTCCACCGGTTGTGGCACGCCCCACCCACCGCTTGATATCTTGTCTGCGTTACAATGTTGATCTTGCTAAGCTATCTCTACACGTACTTCTCTACCACTCTCCGCGCTACCATGATCATCCCTCAGCTGATTTTCGGAACTTACCGCAGCGTGAAGCAAAAGGCTCCTATTTCCTGTGTATTTTAGGATTTTTTTTTTCTTTTTTACTCCTCTGGCGGTCCAACTCTCGCCCCTGCTTTAAAATTTGAATGGAATTACCTCATCATCTGATCCTGAATTTTGGCTTTAAAGCTACGAAAGGAAATCGCAGCACGTCTCGCTGGCAGCTGGTCGCTACTTTACCCTTGCATGAGCCTGGGGGTGGATAACTAACAGTATTCCTGCTTTTTTCTTCATGGCCTCGTTCATACAGCCACCAACTTTCCTCCCCGCATGTCTGCAGCGTGTGCCAACGCGCGGCATCACAGGCCCCAAACACGCCTGTTGCAATGGAGAAGTTACGGGTGTTCCCCAAGAGGTCCACCGCGCGGCCAAGGAAGACACGCAGACGCGGGAAAGGACGACTCGCGCGCGCGCTCTGCGATATGAGACGTAGTATGGTAAACTCCATTTAACCTGACGCCTAACGCTGAGTGTGCGCTGCGATTCGTCCTTTGGAGCCACCGCCTCTTCCTTCGCTGTGCGATGAGCCTCTTGGTGGACACCCGAGAAGTTACCATATCCAATAAAGCGCGCCTTCCTCATGTTTTGAATCCCTGGTCTTGCGCTTTCTCACGCAAATTAGAAACAACACACTTTTCATTTTCTTTGGCTTGCTATTTGTTTTCTAGTGATGGGTGAGAGTACTCACATCTAGCTGGTGTGTGCCTTTAAGTTTGAAATGAGCTGTTTTATCCGAAAAAAGTCGACAAATTCGTTGAACTTCACGTACTTGATTGCGTAATAGACGAACACGTTTGATGCAAGTCCGATATTCACAGCAATACCGGCATACATATTGATGACAACCGTTGTGTAGATATCTTTCGTGACAAATTGCGCCAGAATGTTAACCAGAAAGGTGAGTAACCAACCACACAATACAATTATTACGGTCACAGCTATTGATTTGAATACGGTTTTCATTTTTGAACCTGCAAAGGAAATCTCGATTTTGTGGAATCGCATGCAAATGGAATTTAAAATCATATGTTTTTATATTTTTCTTATTTGTTTTTCTTTTGTTCAGAATCAAGCGGCTCATTTGCGTTAGTAACTCTGCAGTAACAACAGTCTCGGAAAGGAGTGGTCGTATTTGAAATTCTAATAAGGGCTGTGGTAGCCCACGTTGGGGGCCCATTGAGTGAGGGGGAGGGGATCGTTCTTGTAGGATTTTCGAGCAACAGTTTCCACGAAAGCTCCACTACAGATGCAAAAAAACCTAATGAATTATTGTATCTAATATAGAAGTAAAGTGAATCAAACTACTTGTTTTTATTACTATCTTAATTATTTATTAAAGTAACTGGACAATTATTTGAATTTAATTTATTTGAAGGGGTCGGGATCAAAGAAATCGTTTAGTCTCCGTTTCGCACATGCCCTTAGACGGAGACTAAACAAATGAATTCTCCTCCCTCTGTGCTCATCAGTAAGGAAGGGAGGACAAAAGAGTTCAATTGAGATTAATTTCTTTATTAAATAGGTAAGTATGCTTTTAAATTTGAATTATAAACGTGATTGTTTGTAGGTGACCATAAATCAGAGTTTTTGATTGTTTCACAACTGCGGCCAAAAACAGCAGTTAACAATCAAAAACAAGTTAAAATCAACTGCTAAAGCTTTCAGCCTCGCGGTTCACTGCCGATATCGGCTAACCGGCTCAACACGTTATAAGTGTGAGTGTTGAAAGCTATGGTACGTATACGATGAAAAGCTGAGTTGGGATGAAATGGTGCCCCGGTAGCGTAACTGGTAGCGCACTTGCCCGGAAAGCGAGAGGTGCGGGTTCTAGTCCCGCCTGGGGCGAAAGTTTTGTTCACAACCCAGCATTCTTGTGAAATAAATCAGAGTATTCGCCATGTTTAGTGCCGCCCAGTGTACTCTCAGAATACAGTATTATAGGAATAGCCATGATGGTGAGCATGTTGTTCGGAAGCAATGATGACTGTGGAGACCACTCCCCAAGGCTGATGGAGGTGTTAGGGAAATCGTGTTGAGGCCCGCCTTGAAGGGGGGGGGTGTAGGGGTGCTAAAAGTTATTGAAATCGAACGGTTGACCCTCCCGTGGCTAGAGGCCAAGTTTAGGGCTGAGTTAACGCTTCTGCGATGTAACAATCTACTAGCGTAGTTTTACGTCCCAGCCATCCCCTAAGCTTCTCGTTTTTAGAGTAGCAATACTTGGCTTTGCTTCGACGCCTAACATGTGCTTGACGGTGAAAATCCAAATGGGGGGCACTCCTTGCTATCTTAGCTCATTTGTGATGTACATTTGATAAGGACCGGTGGATGCCCCAAAATTCATGCATTCTGCACACTTCCTGCCCAGTTGTTTCCATGTGGTAACCACCCTAGAACTCCTCCACCCTTAAACTTGGGTGGAGTGTCCACCCCGTGATCCAGGACCGCTTCCTTGGACCATGGCAGGCACAGATATGGTGCATCTCAAAGCACATCTAAAATGATATGATAAAGTATCGCGAGCGCATTATCCTTGTATTAAGTATCGAAGAATTCAATGGAGTGCCCCTTCCCCCCCCCCTAACTGGATTTTCACCTGCTTGACAATTTCCTCGGTCAGTCTAATAAATAGTTTCCTCCATGAAAATAGAGGATGCCCTTGTTGAGTACAAGAAAATTCGGTGAAAAAACTTGGTCAGGAGTGCCCCTAAGAAATTTGTGGATCGTGATTGTTGCATGAAAAAGATGAGAAAGTCTAAGAGGAGAAATCATGGCTACTGAGTCCCTTGCTGCAATAGAGTATCATAAGACACATTTTGGTCGCCTGACGTGTCGCAGGTCCTGCCGAGCCAAAAACCAAACCGCGTCATAGTTCCCCGTGAACAAATTCTTTAGGCACTTCCTGGTCAATGTTTTCCGCTGTTTCCCCAATCACCGATTGAGATCGGGAACAGATCTAGTCACCCCTTTAGTAGCTGCAGTAGTTCCAAGAAGGAATCATTTAATCACGCAACGTGAGAAAATCCACAGAATCGTACCCTGGCCGATTAATAATCGTATGATTCAACAGGTTTCATGAGAAGCCTCCTACGGAAGGTCAGCTGTTCCTGGGAATATTTTAGCCAAGAGATGAACTTGTCTCATTCCTTTTTGGGACAACGCCGTACTATCAACAACACAAAAGAACTTAAAAAAGGCACCATGGCCTCGGGGGAGGGGATGGAGATTCAAAGAGGGCATTTCAAGAGAGCAGGTAAGTGATACTGAAATTGAGCCCAGGAATGCGAAGAAATGCCAGGGTGAACAATAATTGCTCACAATCTCCCTAATGAATTTTTCCTTGCCCTCCCTATGACCTTGCACTAAGAACTGTAAGTGGTTCACGCACTCAAATACCCCTCCCCTCAACTTCCAGTACTTTGAACTATCAATAAGCCTTAGGGGGAGCATAGACGCTTTTTTTCAACCAATGGTGCTGCAGTGGCAGCTGGATGGTAGGGGAGGTGATTAGATTTCACTTTGATTCCCATGAATTTGGTCTCTGTGGAATAGCTCCCAGAGTTCATCAGGGCGAACACTGGTAGGATAGAAGGTTGGTGTGGTGAAAAAGACGATCAATTAATTTCAATAAATCTAATAAAGAACTTACTAGCTCCACTTTTCCTGAGCACATAAAATGTTGAGCCATACACTACGACGATGGCGACATTTATTGCAATTCCAATCTGATTCAGCAAATCGAAGGCCACCACCCCAAAGCTTTGAGGTACCGCACATTGGACTAACCTTAATCAGTAACGCTGAATCATACACCAAATAAACATTTTTGTGAAGAGCTGGTTCTATCCTCTTTACGAATCAAGGAAAGGGGTATTCCATAAGGCGGTGTTCAGAGTTGGTGATCGTACAGGCGATTGGTCGACTAGGCGATTAAGCTAGCAAGCGAGCAGGCGATAAGAAGAGGACCTGTAAACTCATGTGCTCCGCCCTTTGAAAGATCGCCTAATTGCCTGATCGCGAGGTCGCCTTGTCGCCTCCTCGCAATCGATACCTATCTCTTTCCTTTTAGACTCATGTCTAGCGCTGAATCGCATGTATGGCGCCTACTCTAGACACTGCCTAACCGGTTTTTATTAAACCAATGAATGTTGTGTCTTGTTTCATTTAAATTGCTAACCATCGCCCTCGTTTGGGGGTCATCTCTCCAAATTGCCAGCTGTCTTAGTGGAATCAGCGTCAGGGTAAAGTCGGCTGTAGTGCCAAGTGAATTTGCCCCATCGTTAGGGTTAATGTTACGTCACGGGTCCCTGGGAGGGGCAGGAGTGTACTCGAGAGGGTCATTTATTTATTTATTTATTTATTTCATGCGTCGATAGACGCGCTCCAGAAACGCACCAGTATCAGTTAGGAATAAATCAAACTATTTTGTGTAGGAACAACTGACTTAATAAAATCAAAGTCACAACTAAGCGCAAAACAAGCTATAACCAAAAAAATAAAGTTTCAGAACAGGAGAATAAGGAAAAGAAAAAGGAACCGTGAGTGAATATAAGCCGTGTCGAAACATGAAAAAAAAAGCCCTTGATGCTCACCAGGAATGGATGATGGGTCGAAGTGGCCATACGAAATGATTCATGCATCACGGTGTGTGGTTTCGGACGCTGATCTCGAATCTGCTTCCCAAATCTGCCAAACGATTCGTTGAACGGAGCTACGGAGGTTTGCTGGTTTCCCATGCAGTTTAGCACAGTCAGGAGTCGGCCTCAGCAGTAGCGGCATTCAACAAAAAGCATAGCGGAATACTTGCTGTGGGCTAGTGGCCTAGTGGTTAGAGCGATGGGATGCCAATCAGAGGGTCAGTGGTTCGGATCCTGCCGGACGTTTTCTCTTTGCATTTTTGTGACTGACTGTTTGGTAGTAGTGAAACATGATTTTTCATCGATGTTCAACTCTACATTGCTTTTTGATGAAATTGAGATCATTGCTCATCATAATCTTTCTCCCAACTTGCGCGCTGCTAGACGGGGTTAGGACGCGCCAGCATCCGTAGCGCGTGCTTCAGCCGTTTTTCAGCGAAACGAATGTGATATCTGTATTCAGGAGATCAAGTTGCACCTGGGGCCAATCTCTGGTAAAATTCGAGATTTTGACAAAACTTTGACAAAGTGGCGAGTCACTTCAACAATACATGCACCAAACCGGTAGG
>KZ351379.1:3632-14364 GCA_002352805.1 Teladorsagia circumcincta | reverse complement strand
GATTGAAGCACGGTTTTTCATTTGAGATAGTGCATGCACACTTTTCCGAAATATGAAAAATACCAGATAAATCAAAAATATTTAGCAAAAATTTGGTGAAAGTGTGACGCGTTACCGCGTCACGCTGCCGCCAAGGTGTTAACAACCACGCCCACTTCGGAGCTGTTCACGGTTGAATGTTGTTAAAGTTAAAAGTTGAGTTTTTTGTTCATTCACACTTCTCAGGTTCTTGACTATGGATAGCGCTACTTTTCACAATATTTGGGTTAAAGATGAAGACCCTGCTGGGAACGTTGCTTTAATTCTCATTTTTTCGTTTCACAATTTTGTGTTTGTTTTTGTTCCTTTTTTGAAATCATCTCTCTGGCCTCCTTCAATCTTCAAAACGAACTACAGGGTGTCCCAAAATTACTTGCGCCAAATTTCAAAAATTCATCAGAAGAGGCATATCGATTATTTTGATCTCGAGCACTAATAAATAGTTGTACACATAGGTTACCTTGTAGACTGCATCGTTATTGGAGTTAAACATCCACTATCTATGAGTTTGAGAGAGGCGACCTAAGGTGACCTGCAATCATTCGCGTGGGCGAGGAAGAGGCTGCATCTTAGAACCTTATTGAATTTCTTGATGTTCCCGTGAGCCGATACGGGTGGCCATCAAATTGAGCAGTCAAGTAGGAACACTCATTCATAAGCCTGTACAAGGGAGAATGGTCAGCGTTTTCACGGATAGAATTATTGAAATGTTGGTTAACAGCCTACGGTGCTCCACCAGAAGGATGACAAAGCCGCTGAATATATCGAAGTCATCAGTGGTGTGCATCGCTAAGGAGAAGCATCGTTACCAACCCTATCACATGCAGAAGTGCCGCTTCATTCTGCTCAGCAAAAATCAACAGAGAGGCCAAAAAGTTGGAAGGTCACTAACGCGCTCCACTGGCCGCACGCTACTCATGGTCGTTTTTTTTTCTGTCAGAAAATATTCGCCATGGCACTGGTGTTGAATCGCCAATGCGATCACATTCTAGCTAGAAAAATCGGGGGTGTCAGCTCACGAGGAAGTATTGTTGGAAGAACGGCTAACTGCGCATCAGTAATTAAATGACAGTGATTCAACGCCACTGGGGTGATGCTGCTGAATTTTGCCGATTGGTGTGTGAAGATTTGCAAGGACGTTCATATTAGTGAACATTTCGAAGCATCGGTCCAATCCTCACTTTAGGAGCATGCCACAGTGTTGCCAGCAAAACAGCGCTACAACCTACGGAGTCAAATTCGTCCAAAACAGGTGCGTGCTCCGAGCTGCCCGACTTCGTCGCCGCGGGGAACAGCCCTGATACTTCCTTAATCTTGATCGCAAAACTCTTAGTCTGGCCCATGATTGAGAGCAAGGCATGTCGAGCTCGTCATACGAATCTGCAGAGCATCAAAGAAAACCTGGGAGAAGATTCATAGGGAATACCTGCGTGCAACGTGCGAAGGTTGTAGCAAGAGACTCCGGGGCTATATTCGAGCAGGCGGAGGACTTTTTAAAATTTGATTGTTGCGAATTGTTGTGTATGATGTTAGTATGATCATGTTTAGATTCAATTATCATTCCGTGTCCAACAGCTTTAAAGACATTGCAATAAATAGGCGCAAGTAATTTTGGGACACCCTGTACTGTGGTTAGAGGTTTTGTCGTGTCGAGGTTCTCTGCGCTTGGGCCGGTGACCCTCCTTTTTTCGTTCTCGTGAGCTCGCTGAAGTGTTCAACGGAAAGGCCGCCAATTATTTGGGGAAGGTGCAAGAGAACAATTTGTGGTAAATCTGTAGGACGTGGTAGAGCTTCTCATCCATGCTGCAGAATTTTTTGCCCCGTCACCAAGGTAACATGATGCCTTGTCCTACCCCCTTTATGAGATTTCCATTCTCCACATTCTCAACATTTTCAACGCGTCTGGTTTGTGGTTTGCTTCGGATTGGCTCGTTTCGTTTTGTAGAGGGTCCATCACTGCTGACTTCTCATTCTGGCCATTAGATAGCATCGTTTAGCACATCTTTTTGGTGTCGACTACTGATATGAAATTTCGCGCTTCGCAGTCTTCACAGGTATACTAGCACCGTACCGACCCTATCCCGAAAGTCGTTTTTTGGTAAATTTTGCTTGGGCTGGAATTGCAAAACACAAATCCCTAGGTGTAGGTGGTTGTGTGCTTTATTTCATGCCGATAGATGATGCTTCAGGTAATAGAATGTTATTATAATAATATATTCAATTAGCACATGTTCATTATAATTGTGACGTAATTATGAGTATTTCACCTATGCTTGTTAATTATAGTGAGCGAATTTGCGTAAGTGATTATGATTTGATTATGTGCTTCGCAAAGTTAGCTTCGTTTTTGTCGCAAAAATTTGATCAGCTGAACCCATGGGTTGGAGCAAGGGGAGGGTGAGGGGTGGGGGAGTGAGAGGTCGAAAAATTGCTCATGAGTGGTCAAGATAAGCCAACATTGACGATTCCTCAATCGTGGTGGCACCTTAGGGAACGGATCTTATGGAAGTGGTAGAGTATCTTTGAGTAGATGTTAGTGGAGTGGATGGCAATCTTTGGATCCTGGAGAGAGAGCGAGCTGTGTGAAACCATGTAATTGGGGGAGGGGTGTTCTCAATAGCGCGAGAGGGTAATATCGTTCGAGCACAAGAGGAGGGGCCGTTCTAGTCAATGCGCAGATACTGTAGCGAAAGAAGTCACCCTCAAATTCGTAAGGAGTCTGAACTCTTCTGATTCCCTTCTCCTTTCACCCCCTCCCCGCACCAATTCGAACACTCTTCACTCACTTTTTTATGGTAGGCATTCAAAAATGCTGAAACGTCCGAAAATAGCGAATTTTTCTGAATTCCACAGAAAATTTACACAAAAACTCTTGCCAAACCTTCTCAAAATAGGTTCCCATTTTGCTGTTAATATTACCCCATCCACACACCCCACCCCGCTCCCGCAGTTTCGGTCGACTTGAGAAGATGGTCAGTGACACTGCCGCACTACCAAAGTATGATCAACGACACCACTACTAGTCTGTTAAAGCATTCCTAATCAACAGCTCGCAAAAGGGGCTGCGCTGACCTAACGACACACGCAGTTCTTTTTTTGTGTGTTTGTATGCAATTCAGTTTTGCTGCACAGATTGAATAGGAAAAAAACACGAACCAAACAGCATCCATCACCTACCTCGTACTGCTTCTGCCCCACCGCAAATTTCACCCTAGCCAACGTTGTAGCTCTGGAGATCTCCAACACCACACTTGCGTCCACATTGAATTCCTTGCTGAGAGGCGCCGACAAAAGAAAGTCGTCCGATGACATATCTTCAACCTTTAATAGGTCAATCTCAACAATATAATCTGAAACCGCGACACTGACAGAAAACCCTTCAATAGCACTAGATTCACGGAAACTGTAATTTCTCGTAGTCCGGACACAACCTCGAAGCTGTTAGCGGAGGCGTTAAGCCGGAGCTGTAAGAATAGCTGGTCTGCAGCCAATGAAGACCATCTAGAAAGCATTGGCAAGTCACTTGGGAATCTGCACCTCTTTATTGAAGGGAGGGGCATAAAGGCAGCGACTACCATGAAAAGTGGTTTAGGTCGGGAAGTAGATGTACCAGTGGAGGCGGTAGCCGGGTGGCAAAGTAAGCGAGGTCCGGCGTTTCCCTGCTTCTATCAAGAAATCGCTGGATTTGCTGCCAACGAATCACGGGATTCGCAAAGTCTGGCACGGGCCTTACTGTGGGCATAACAGTCGTTTCGCAAATAGCAAGCCGACACAACTATGGCGGGCGCGGCAGGCTATCGACGACGGGTACCATATACCGCCGTTGGGCAGCGAAAGGCCGCGACGCAGACGGGTTAGTGGATGAGTTGCAGCGCGTGCTGTGCGATGTAGGACGCACAATAGTAATTCTATTTGAATTTACCCGAAATCACTCCAGTACGTGCTGCGACCCGTCCGCTGGCCCGTTTGGTCGCTGACTTCTTGCCGCGCGACGAACCTCCTGTCGTGGTGGATACCGGAGGCGACAGTGTCTGCCTCAGAGATTGTTGCAATTTCCCGCAGTCGCTGTCAAAAAGCCAGCAACTGCTTGAGGTAAGCTAGTTGTTGCATTTTAGTGGGAGAACAGTTCCCGAAGTGCTGATTGCTATTGAAATCTTGAAGCCCCGTAATGACAGCTAACTCACTCCAATTTCATTAGGAAAGTTGGTTGAAGTGGAAAGTTCAATCACAAGGAAAACTCGCACCTTCTTCAATTTTCCGCTAGCCATCTGAATCATTGTGCCTTTCATGAAATGCGATGGAACGTAGTTCTTCGTCGGCAGTTTGCCCATTTCAAATTGAGGTGATTTCGGTTGAATCGCTGGTTTCTCCTTTTCAGCAGATGTGCTCGGACGACTAAATAATTAGCCATTTATTAAGAGAGACGGTAAAACTCCAAGGATGGAAATTATGAGAAAAAACTACTTAATTTCAGTAAATTTTTAATTTTATATATATATTAGTTCATAAGTAAATTAATTAAATTCAAATTTAGAAATGCTGCAGAATTTGAGGTGGTATTGGACTGATGTACCTCCTTGCTCATGATCAGTTAGGCGACATACCCCGCGGTTATGCGCACGATCCGCCGAGTGTGACCCCTGCTATTACGTGTTCACTGACAGCATGCCAGCACTCGTGAATCGTGATCAGCACGACCCCATACCTGAGACTAGGCGTGTAAAGATCAGCGAGGGGGGTCAAAGTCCAGTCGCAGAATTCAACGATCACATGGCATAGCAAAGTGTGCAGAGGAACACAGGCTTACAAACACCACAGCGGCGTCTAACAACAGACGAGTACATGGCGCATCCCAAAGCAGCATTTCTTACTTAAGTGCGTTATATTCCAGTGAGCACGAGCAAACAGATTCCTTCAGAAGAGTCCCGATGCTTTCAGACCGGATCAAGTGGGGGAAACACGAATACGAATTGACACCGAGAGTTCGATAGATATTTTGGCAGAGGTGCAGCTGTGGAGGAAAGATTTAGAAAACGGCCTGAAATCCACAAAACGACCCCTTTGTGCCCCCCCCCACATTCGAGGGTGAGTGGTTGAGTAGCCAGCCTGTGAGTGGGAACAGCTGCAAAGAGAATTTTTCAAGCTTGAGAGTCAAGATCTACGGGGGCACCCTTCGCAGCAGAAGGCGGTCTGTTCTGCTTCCTAGAGGGGCTTCCTCCATACATAGCAGTTACCTTTCTTTTCTTAGACCTCCACTTTATCGTAGCACCTGCCTTTAAGCTCGATGAGGTGCTGTCAGAGAGGACGGATTTCTACTGACTTCACATTTCTATTGGCCCCGAATATACGTATAGTTTAATTCAGCAGGAAATAGTTATAGGAAAAGTGCATAAATTATAATACTAGTAAGAACGAGGTTCCACTTTAACCTATTCAATACACTGGAATTAAGATTTCAGGAAGTGGAACCTGATTCGTCACTATTTATCTACACCTTATTACAAAGTAATCGCATAGTTAACGTGCATTTCGATGTGTTTCATTTCCAAACAATTTCTCCTAAAAATGCTGGTTTCCACTGAATTTCAAATATTATTCATTTGTACATCGGCTGTTTCCGCAGGCTATTTTATGGGCCATCGCAGGGTAATACAATATCAAGGCGGCAGATGCGTGGCGCATCCTGGAAAGGGGTTGATCAACGTAGCTCTGCTTTTTGAGATTTCGATGGAAACTCGTGGGTTCCGCCAACGTCTCCCAGTGTTTCTTAGCCGTGTATGTCCAAACTACTCACCATTGCGGAAAATGCACCTTTCTGACCACCGGATCATGAGGCACGGCAAATTGAGAGCCGTTGAGTCGAGTGGATGTCGTCGGCGATGTGGCGCTGACTGCTGTTGTTACGGCCACCGCTGGTACCGAAGGCTTCCGTGGAACTGGCCGTGCCGGAAGCGTCGTGCCCGTGTTCGGTAACGACGGAACATGTGGCAGTTGTGGTGGCACCTGTTGACGAAGTGACGGTAGCGACATTGACGACGCCATCTGATGTGGTAGAAACGGAACACGAAATTGTGCGGTTTGTTGGGCGATCAGCTGACGTTGAAGCTCGAGGAATGCCGGATTCAGAAGCTGAAATGGAGAAGATAAATGCGAGCACTTACTTGTTGAAAGCTACATATCTCGGTTCTCAGATCCCTTTGTGTATTTTTTTTTCGGAAAGGCCTTTTTGGATCGTCGGGGGGGGGGGGATTGCAGAGCACCTGTTCAATAAAACTTATGCTGAAGTGATTCAGGGGAAGAGTTTGAGCGACATTTAGAGGTGGGGGAAAATGGGGAAGCGGCCACTGAAGAAGCCCCTTCCTTCCGTAAAGCAAACAGATACGCTCCGTTTATCAAGGACATGAAGGACCCCCCCCCACCCACCAGAAGGATCTCGCTCAGCTAAAGTGGGAGCTCCTACACAGAATTTCTCTGGCTTCTGAGTCCTGCTTCCCGCCGTTCGTCACGCGATAAGCGTTGCGCTACAGCCGTAAGACCGTGCTCCTGTAAAGGCAGAGATAGATGAAAGGTGCCAGAATTGGCTGCGCATGCGGAGACTGTAGTTTTTCTGCGACCCATTCGGCTGCAATCTTATCTACACTTCTATCATGTCTTTTGGAAATGCAGCCGTCTGCAAGTCTCTTGAGCATGGTGTGGCTCTGAAGCACCCCTACCTGCAGACTTAAAGGCAGTGACACCATGGCTGGAGGGCGGAGCTACCTCGGTGACATCAGCGACGTATTGGCGGGAGGGCGCGCCGACCCTCCCGAGTAACTTTGTCCTCCGTCGAAGTTTATGACGTCATCAAAATCGCACCACCTTCCGACCATAGTTCAGCGCATTTGAGGCGCGCGCAGATCCTTAGCCCGCAAATCTCTCACACGGGCTATATTTTTGCCAACCAACATAACATCTTCCAAATGTTCTCTTTTCTGGGCACGCTGCCGTTATCCTATTTTGGCACGGCTTTCGGCTGCATTTCTCCTTCCATGTCTGTCACCAAGGGTCAGTTTACGGGGGAACTGGGACCAACTGCTTCTCAATATGTTGGTAGACGAACCTGTTGATATGAGTGGAGAAGCGGATTGCTGGAAATAGCGGCGGCAAGCGGCGTCGGATTCGCTAAGCCTGCGGTGGCAGCAGCAGCGGCGGCGGCCGCAGCAGCGATTGCGTTGAATTGTGGAGCTGGCGGTGGTGGTTGTAGTGGACTGACGAGCGGCGACGTGTTCGCGGCTGCGGCAGCAGCGGCGGCCGCGGCGGCGGACAGTACCGTCGACGGAGGCGGCTGACCAACCACCATGCGATTACTTTCCGACGCATTACGGGCCAGCTGCATCTGGAGCGCTGCCTGAAATTGAGTTGTTAATGAAGAAGTTCAGAATATTAGCTGGTTATCTATTTGACTGTCTTAAGACCTTCGAAACGTACGCCATGGTAGCAAAAACTAATTCTTCAGCGTTTGAAACTCCTTCGGAGATGCGCCATGCACCAGACTTTCATTCGGAGAGTATGTGCTGTGTACCTAGCTCACTTACGGATCGCATGAGCAATCCTGGATAATCTTGACACCCCTAATCGCACCCGAAAGATCAGAATCTCCAAGTAGCGGTCCTTTACGCGAAAGGGCAAAACGGCGCCTCCAACCACTGTGCCACCATCAACTTCGAAACGTCATAGCCACAGCCATACAGTGCTTACGACTTCTAGTGGCGGTCCTCACTTAAAGTCCGATTCGAGGAGGGATACCCTCGCCTTCAAAAAGCCAGCAAGTGCCGGGTGCAGACCATATACTACAGCTGACGACGGCCGCGAAAATGTAGCAGTTGGCAACGCCGATTTTCCGCGGCCGTCGTCAGTTATGGAATATGGTCTGCACTCGACACTTTCTGGCTTTTTGAAGGCGAGGGTCGCTACTAAGTACTGTTCTGTTGAAATTTATTGAAAGGTCAGTTTTCACAAGCGCGAGTTGATTGCTTTGAAATGCAAGTGATGGCGGCGTTTTGTAGCTGCCCCAGGTCAGCTTACATTTAGCATGGCACATCTTCATAGTTTTTTCATAGGGTTTTAAGCCGCAGTTACATACTGTTGGAATGTACTGACCCATTTCAAAGGATGATTTAGGGATAAGGTTGGAAATTAAATGAGAGGAATCGAGTTAAAAGGCAGGTGGACCCCTAAAAGTATTCGATGGTGCGCGTTTCACAGTAAAGAAAATGCCCCCACTGGGGCCGCGTGCAGCAAGTCCCAACTAGGGGATGGGTCCCCAAGACTCTGCCTCTCTGGACTCTTCCCCTGTTCTCAACCACGAGGGTTGCGTCATCGACAGAGCAGAGACGCAGAGTTTTGGGGACCCATCCCCTAGTTGGGGCTTGCTGCACCCAGCCCCTGGCCTAACATGGCCATACCCGCGCCGCTCCTGCCTCGGCGCACCCACCCTCTCGCCGTCTGACTCTGGCGGTTCAGCAGAGAGAGCGCCGACATTGAAGAGGGCAGCTTCGAGGGGAGTCGCATCAGAGCGAAATTCAGGGGCAAGGAAGCGCTCCCATATCTCGGGCTCTGAGCCGTTATTCATGATTTCTCTTCATCTCTGACCCTGATTTTCTATGGGTTGCCGTTCCATTGTAATCTCAGCCTTCGAAATAGCACAATAGACTGGAGTGGATGCGATATGAGTCCCGCATACTGCAGCAGAAGGCGGTCTGGAAGGGATGTCCCTCAAAACGCCCGTCGTGCGGAGAAGGAGGAGACGCAGATGCGGCAAAGGACGAGTTGTCGCGTGTACTGCGCGATATGACGTAGTGTACACTTTCAACCTGACGCCTAACTGCTACAGTATGCGCTGCGACTCGTCCTTTGCCGCGTCTGCGTCTCTTTCGCCGTGCGACGGACCTCTTGGAGGCCACCCGATATGGAAGGGCTCTATTGAGCCCTAAGTGTTACCTGCCCCGTCTTTGCTATCAAGTCAGCTCTTTTCTGCGCCTCTATTCTTTATAGCCTCTCTGATGCTCTTCTCGTCAGAGTCCCTCGCCTAACACTCATTGTCTTCGTAGGCTCGTGCAATGACCATGGATCAGCGACGAACAGGGGACCCTATTAGACCCTCGAAAGAGTTTCTCTTTTTTTTTCGTTCCGGTCACAAACGCTCACTTAGTTGACCCCTACACCCAGCTTTTGTTATCGCCAGAAGTGTCTTTAAGATTGAGCACGGTTGAAACTTTCTAGAAGATCAGATAAGTAGTAAAATAGCAAGAAGTGTGTGTTCGTACCCTTCAAGTAGGTTTTCAAGCAGAGAGCCCCAAGTCGATATTCTAGTACGACTCCGGCTCCCCGTCTTGAGAAATTAACCCTTTCTGTAGCCATCCCCAGGGATAGTGTGGTCTGTACTTTGATAAATATGTGCTTCTCTGGTCCATTCTTTCTGCTGTGTCTCACCACATGCCCCGTCGTTTCAAGCTTTCTCTCCACATTTCACACAGCCCTTCCCCATTCCTTTTTTGACCCCCTTTTCCTAAACTGCACACTACGACTCTTTTGAATCGATTCGCGCTCATAGGACTCCGTCGACGACGACGAGGCTCATTGTAAGAAGTGTGTGCCCTTTGCAGTGTGTGCAACCGTCAAGTGAATGTCATAAGTCGGAAGTACTTGATATACTGCAGCACCAGTACGATGTATTAACCTGCGGTATAAGTATAGTTACTTGTGACGAATGGGTACATAATGTCGCAGTATCCCCATAAAAAGTACTTTCCAGCATAAGAAAAGGACGAAAGTAGCTCGCCATCGAAAACTTCATGCTTTCTATTTCTGTAGGGTCTGTTGAAGGAGGCTCCCTAGACACACGGGGGACAAAAAAGAGTCATTAAGCTCATAAAGCGCTTTTCGCAGCGTTCAGAGTTGGCGATTGCACATGCGATTAGGCGACATATTTGAAAGGAAAGCGATTCATACGTATCGATTAGGCGATTAGGCGAGAAGACGATTAAGCGACCGCTCCGTGGGCGGTGCGCACAAATCGTTACTTATCTTTACTTAACACCTAATCGCCGAATCGATACGTATATTTTTTTCTTGAATCACTGCCTAAAAGCATAATCGCATGTGAGGTCGCCTATAACTCTGCACGCTGCCTCACCGTAACTGGTGAAAAAAATGGTATTGAGGAGAGGACGGGCAAAGAAGAGGTGGGGCGCAAATGGTACTAGGGCTCTAATAGGGTTGAGGGACAAGATAAAGGCGCTGATAGTTCTTCATGATACTTCCATTTGAAATTGCTTTGTGATAAGGACCGGCTGAGTGAATTGGGAATGGAGGAGTGAAACGATCCTGGGCCTACGGTAGGCAACTGCCTAAGCCTGGGGGTAACAAAGGATTGGGTACGGGAGGAACTCAAAGAAAGGGACCCATTGACCATCTACGTAGAACTGGATTAAATGCGTTCATTTCAGAACCCTCACCCACCCTCAGAAAGTTACTTAAATTGAACGTGTTATCAGAGTTCCTACTTCCTTACCACTAAACAAGCAGAGCATTATGAAGTGACCCCCCCCCCTTACGTCCCAGTGTTAATTCGGCGTGGTAAGAAGATGATTCCCGTATGGAAGGCTGATGTCATCAGCACGCACGATGAAAGTGTAAAAGAATGCGCAGCATA
>KZ351377.1:6055-18750 GCA_002352805.1 Teladorsagia circumcincta | reverse complement strand
AACAACGTGGAACAACCAGAATTCCAAACGCTCCTCAATGCGACGATTGCAAACTCAAAGTCGCTTCTTGGGCTACGCACACGTTGCACGCGGATATTCCTCGCTTATCTCTTCTCAGGCTTCCTTCACTGTAGCTTCCAGTGACTCAAACTGTGACGATGAACTCGACACACCTTACTTTCACTTGACGGCCACACTTAGAGGTGGGATGGAAGCGAACTTGGTGAAAATGATAGCCTTCTTCGGTGCTAGCCAAGTCGGGCAACTGAACCCGGCACCACTCTTGGATGAAGTTGGCTATAATATTTAGGACACTTTCCTGCTGGAGCCGTCCGGGTTATTTCCACGGTGGGACTCGTGCCGAGCCTTCATTACGTCCACCTCAGGTGGCTGGATTTGTTGATGATCTTGGCGAAATCGACTGAAAACTGACAGCCCTCGCCAGTGGACGTGATGTTCCTTCAAACCAAAATTGGGACCGAGTTCGTTGACTTGCAAACAATCTTTTCTCGCGGAGTAGCAATCCTGACATATATGGCCGGAATGCATTCATTCCGGCTACTGCCAATCCGCTCAGCTATGGAAAATTTTCCTTTAGAGGAAAGAGTGGTGGGATGTGTATCATCACCGAGTCGGATAAGCAACCTTCTGCAATTTTTGTTTCTCCGCTGCTTGTTGGTACAGCTAATGAGATCAACTTTTTTTAAGTCCTCCTCTACTAACACCGCAACTTTAGTTTTTTTAAATTTACCGTTGAGAGTAAATTTTTTTGTTAAAATTTTTCTTTATCGGAAATTTTAAAGACGCCTGCGTATTATAGGAACGGCTATACAGTACTCCACTGACCACCTGCCCCATCGAGGACGTCGATTTCTCCAGCTCCTTTGCCACTTTTCTGGAGAGGCGTCGTGGTCGCTGTCAATTTGACAACGGAATATTTCAGCCGCCCTTCCGGCGGAATGGCTAGCCTTTCTATCTCTCAGCCCTATGCATGATGGATGCCGCCTCGCAGTATCGAATGATAGTGATCCGTGTAGTCCCTGTGGAAACAACAGGATATTTGTCGTTGTCCTTCATTGGGGTACCTGCCTCGTGCATGTTAGTGATCGCAAGTCGCAGTGAAAGACCTTCCGCTCCCCTAAAAATAATAGGGATATCACCCCTCCGAGCTTATAGATTACAAGAAGTTCTTTCTGCGAACTGATTATTAGCAAATAAAGTGAGGATAATTGAGTAGTTTTGCTAAATAACTTTTTGAACTTCGGCGCCGATAATTTTTAGACACCCTGTACAAGCATTCGATATTTCGTGATCTATTAGCACCCAAACATATTCTGGGGTCACAGCTAATAAAAGCTGGTATTTTTAAGTGATACTCAACGACTAGAAATGATTTTTGGTGGAAAGTCGAGCGAGCTTCAACGGCACTATGACGATATCTTCCGCGACAAAGAGGTAACCAACTTTCATTGATAATAAAAACTCCTGGAAAAGACTTCTCTGATTTCAAAACGGTATACTGCAGCTGATCATCCGTAGAGACACAAAACAAATGAGAAAGTTGAGAGCACAAGTGAACTCTTTGCTGGGATCCGCTTCGTCTTTGGAGGATAGAAGTGTAGTGGATGCGCAGGTTTTGAACGATTTTTTGTTTATGTTTCTGATACAGATACGGCGCGTGCGCGGGAAACCAATACCTTGAACATGAGACGAAAAATATTATAACATGAAAATCAGAAAAATAAACAGAGCAGAAACCTTCCACGTCTTCTAGGGCTCGAAGTTCGAACAGGTATTGCTGAAGTAGGGCGGAGGGGAGGGGGGATGACCTAACTCGGATGCTTTCGAGCAGGGTGATAACAGTCGAGGAATTCCTCGACCATGGCTCTACAATGTGTGAGAGTAGTGTCGACAGTGAATGTACGCGTGTGGAGCACACACGGCTTGCTGGTGCGAGAGAGCGTAAATCCTCTACGAGCCATTGCCACTTCCTCTGCCAATTTTCACCTTGCTTGCGAGTGATAACTGAGAAGCACACTCCAGTCCGTCGAAAAATTTCATAACAGCACTCTACACAAGGGACATTATAGGAAGCGGGCATGAAGTGACGCCTGAGAGTTTTCGACGGATCGTAATTCATTGCGAACTCTCCGACCGGTTGTCCGAAATGCTGGGGAATCAAGCTTGCATAGCCAGCATTCTGTCTCTGTGACACTGTACGTCAGTGGAAAGATGAAGAAGTTATAATACTCAGCAGCTGCTCTGTAGCAAATACGGTAGACCACCTTCTTGCTCGACGGCAGATTATTTCAAGTGTTGACCATTTACATAACACATGGAGTAGGTCAGACGGAAGCGCCTTGTTCAGATTTGTATTCAGTGCTCACAAAAGAATGATGAAATTGCGGTGGGGTGAACCATTGTACTCTACGTCTTTAGTGCTAAGGGTATTTATAACGGCCAGGATATGAACTTTGATACGGCCCTTGTTTGACGAACATTTTGATAAGGACCGGTGAAAAGTCCTTCATCAAAGACATCCTAGGTTCATCCACTATCAAGCTCCCTCTACTCGCTCCCTGGCGTGGACGGAAATATTCAGCCCTTCGCTCACGATCGCTTCCCCGTGTCATTCCATGCTGATTCAGCGTGGCCTTATCATTCTGAATGGAATTCTCGTAAATACTCTTCTTGGTCTGGTGTGCCGATGTGCCCCCCCCCCACCACATTTTCGCCCGAAAGATAGTAAGAAGAGCACCGAGGCGAAATTGTATGATCTGACGTTGCCATATCGTTTCCCTGCCTACAAATTCCCTTTCGAAGGTTTTTATGTATCCACTCCATGAGACCTTCCTGAAGATTACATATGGAGAAAGCTATGATGGCTAGACAGGGAAAATGCAGCGCTTTTCAAGGTCAGTGCAACACGCAGTACGGCTCAACAATAAACGCTGTAACGGGCGGGGATGCTTCTAGTCGTCAGGTATGTTATCAAGACCATAGGGAATGACCATCGGTATAACTTGTTCGTCATGCTCTAAAAGCAGGATAGAGGGAGTCGTTCTTAAATCAAAACGAAAGTGGCCCGGTAGGCAACACTGCCCATTCCGTGAAGACGCGACGTCAAGAAGACCTGCTCAAGTCACTGTTTGTTTGATATCCATCCCACTATATCTCACTATAAATGCCATTAATATCTAATTTATCAATAATGCTAATGATACTTTGTCACTTAATACTTATTTACTGCTCTGTGGTCGTTAAATCTGTACGGCTATTTTGCTCCCGATATTACAGTTGACTGACTACATCTTTAACGAGCTGCTTCGGATGGCTCCGGAATGCGATCGAGATCCATATGATGGGTCAGTTAAAGCAGATTATATAGTTCGATTTATCTTGTTATATTGAACATAGCCGCAGAACTCACCAGTTTTGACCCCAGCAACCACCGGGAACTCCTTTCCTAATTAAGCATAAGCCTTCCACTTGCTTAATCCCACTTATGAGGCAGCACTTTGCGGGACGCATGCGTATGCACGAGAAGATATCTGTTAAACGAGGGTCCCACTGCAATCACTTCAGTGGGAACGCTGCTTCTAAGTAATCCTAGCGATATGGCTCACCAGTAAACGCCATCAGGACGGTCTGGCCCTTTGTAATGAGCCATGTACCCTTGCACTCGCCTCAAGACGCTGAGCGCAAAGCTGTCTTCCCGATTTGCTGAACGATTTTTTGAACGAAGTTAGAACGGAACTAATGGGAACGTTCCCGTCGCCAACATCTGTGAAAGATGTCCGGCGGGAATCGCACACGTACCACTCCCTCCGCTCTTCCGAATTGCTAACGAAAACAAATGCAATTTTTCTGTTCTCTTCGTTCTTATATGGACGATGGGTCCAGTTATTTATGGGCAAAAGAGGATCATGATTTCCTTCGGGAAGGATTTTTCAAGTAAGGAAGCTCAGCGTTAGAGCTTTATCTTGCACGCAAAAGGTTGCAGGACATGCTCGCAAACTCTTTCGTCAGACAACTAGTAGCAAGTAATGGAAAAATAATGAATTTAGAAGCTTCTCTGTTACATTGACATTGAAAAACCAAAAAGCAAGCTTCTCGAAAAACCGTTCACATCACCTTTTCCCTGCGAGGCCGGGGCACTACCGCTGCGCTTTCTTGCTTCATGACTCCGCTCAGAGAATTGTCAAGCAGACAGTGAAGGCAGTTTTGAGCTCAGCGTCTCGAAGTGAGTGGAGCGGTATACAGCTCAAAGGGCCGGACCAACCTGGTGACCTTTCCTGGTCAGTACGTTTCGCATAAAAAATGCGCAGCACAGTTCACAATTTCCAACGCTAATCGTAATTTGATGATACCTTTTCTGGTTTCAAGGTGCGTCATTGGCGCTCCTTTGTTATGTTTATTCATGAGATTCCAAGCATCGTGAAAAATCAAAAACTATATGCAGCTGACGCGCATCCTAGCGATTTTCTACGAAACCCGTAACTGCGACATCCAACGAGAATCATCTAGTCATGTTTATCTTGCAGGCTAGCCATCAATAACGCTTGGAAAACACTAATTGACAGCGGCCTTGTGAAGAAACACTCCAAGAGTTACTTAAAAGCGATTGTGAGTGCCTTGGCATTCTAAAAATAGTAGCAGAAGTAAACTTCAACATGTAGAAGCTGGAAGGATATATCTTCTCACGAAGTACATTTATTTATACACGAAGTGTATTTTTTCACATTTTTCAACAAAACTGCTTTCAAATCTTCACAACGGC
Source organism: Teladorsagia circumcincta (assembly GCA_002352805.1). NCBI lineage: Eukaryota > Metazoa > Nematoda > Chromadorea > Rhabditida > Trichostrongylidae > Teladorsagia > Teladorsagia circumcincta. The sequence goes on along the minus strand of KZ351377.1, from coordinate 13,970 downwards.
TTTTCGAAAAAGTTGTGAGGCTTTTTCTACCCCTTCTATTTTTGAGGCCAGTTGTAGACCACGCCAATCAAGGAGCTATGCTTGCATCACTAACGTTGAACTTCCAGATTGCCCCTTAGATTCTCTTCCGCTTTTCGTGACGCATTCTTGAGAATGAGTCTAACATCGCCACCGCTGTTGTTGTCCTCCGTTTTTTGGAGGATCTGGTTTAGGGACTGAAGAATTTACTGACCGTCTTTTAAGTCACGATCTGGGATTGGGCATGTTCGCCTGTTTCATCCTCGATCGCGGTAGACAGGAGGGCGAGCTTTGTTGTGGTGGACCGTTTCCGTGTTCAAGGTGCGCGACAGAGGCACTAGCAGTGCGGCTCGTCATTGGCGCTGGAGCAGCTGGAGCTAGCCGTTGGAGCAAAACTCGTCCGCTCACGTCTCTCTCAAATTCCATGGTGGAACAGAGAAAGAGAAAATGTCGCTTGCGGGTCGCAATCGGGAGTTTCTTTTGCATTCTTCTTTTTTTGAACCACTTCCAAGTATAGCTTTTTTCAACGCTCTTACACATCCATTTTATCCCGGGTCTTGCCTTTAAGTCAATTGATTTTGGAATCACTACCACGTTTATGGATACCATTCTTGACGAATGGTTCTAGCTATGCCCCAACAGTCCCAAAGACAACACTATGAATATTGGAGAACCTTTGCTACGGCACTTCCTATCCCACATTTATTATGTCTGAGACCAATTGCCTGTCAGTGTTATCTGTGAGAAAAACATTCCTTAGTCCTACTCAGGTAGTTATTACTGGGACTCCTGGAAAGCAGATTCATCATTAGGGCCCGTAATCGAGTCGAGCATTTCATTGCGAAAGCCCACTCTGACTCACTCAGATGAACGAGGCAAATGTTTTTTTCTTTCCAGAAGAATGCTGGGTCATAAGCAAATTATACTATGGGCGGGACTTCTGTGAAACTTTAGCTAGGCGAGCAGCGGCCAAAAGCAGCACTGACAACCACAGCAGACTAAAATTAAATGCTAAAGCGGTTATTCTCGCGGTTCATTACGGTTCGTCTTACCAGTCCACCTCGTTGTGGCGGGTGCTGATAAAGTATGGGAAGCATACCATGAAAAGCTGAGAAAGTATGAAACGGTACCCTGGTAGCGTAACCTGCGGCGCACTTGCTCCGTAAGCAAGAGGTGCGGGTTTGAATCGCGCGTGGGGCAAAAATTCTGCCAGGATCCCACATTCTTGTGAAACTTTGTCAAGGCGAACTGCAGCCAACAACAGCAATTTTCATTCAACAACAAGTTAGAATCAAATTCTTTTTGTAGTTTTCGTCACGTCATTCCTGGGTGAATGTCAGTGCCTTATCACAACAATGTACCATACCTAGATGTGATCAACTCCAACACGATGTGATGACCCCAGCTGAAGTAAGATGATTAGTTTCTTTTTCAAACAACATATATCGAGAAAGAAATGACTTGTGGTAATTGGGAGTCAGAACTTGCTTTGCTCGATGAAGATAACTTTTCAGTATTCTACCGCATCAAGTGCATGGATTTCCGTGTGCGTGCTCGTTTTGGTTATCTGTGCGGTCGTGTTGGGATTCATCATTAAGTTGAATTGAAATCAAATACTTTCTGAAAAAAATTCAACGAAGAAGTCATCTCTTTTAAGAAATAAAATGGCTCACATTCTAAAATAAATTTCTGATGTGAACTACAGTTCGTGTTCGCAATTAAATAACCTTCAGCAGCTGCAATAATAAAGCACATTCGAAGGAGAGAAGGGTTTGGAAGTCTTCAAACTTTTTTGTATTCGACCTAGCTCAGCCAGCAAGCAAGAAAGTTCCCCAAAATCACACGTTCTACACATAATCAACTGTAGAAGGCGATGCGCAACATGAAATCTCGAAATCGATTATCGCAGTTGAAAAAAATACGTTGAAAAACGTTAGTTTTCAGTTTGAAAAATAATTTTCGAAGAAATGGCGCGTCAAAAGTTCGGAAACTCTACAACTCCAGAGCGAGTTCGGTGAAAATAGCTCTCGAATTTACATAAGAAGTTAGTCATTTGCTGTGTAATTGTGTACATCTTTAATGGCGTCGAGGCAATGAGGTGGAAAGCCTGCATCAGATCCTTAGTCATGATAGGAAACTCACATTTTTCGGCTAGATCTGACCATCGGAGGAAGCAGTATTCTCCAGACTACCCTGATAATTAGCCCAGGCCCCATTTTGCTGGTGTTAAAAACTGGGGAATTGCCGAATTGTTGGACACATCTCATCCATGACAATACTTCCACACTTTCTGACTGTTGTGACGCTTCCTTGAACGAGGTTTTCTGCTCACGGACACTTCACAAATATCAGTGCTTCATTATTAAAAAGGCAGAGATCCGACACGTTGCTACACGCAAGTTTTTACCTCTCGCCTCCGGTCAGGTTAGCCAAGGCCACCAATGGCTTCTTGTTGGGATATCCTCCTTGATATTTGCCAGATCCCGTCCGACATTGGGCTGCATTTGGAGTTACACTTCACTGGAAGGAAAACCCAGACACTCGTTTCTTGGTTTGGGCTGTCGGAGGGACGAGACGTGCGAACGTACTTCGAAGCTCTCAGGAAGAGCAATATTCTTGTGGGCATATCTTTTGTTAAGGGATGATCTCTTCATGATTATTCCACTCTAATGGAGTTAAAAACTCTGGATACCATCGCTCTCATAGAGACTGAAGTATTGAGAAACATCCTCTCTCTGCACTCCAGGCTGTATGATTTAAACAAACCTCTCCAATAGAAATAAAAATAAAGTTTCTCTTTCACATGAGTTCGTTGTAAAATTGCGTACTAAATGATAATCTAACCATAGTTAACGAAAACATGGAAACAGTGAGGAGACGAAAATAAAATCATGAGGAAAACAAAAAAGTTTCCCAACTTTTGAAGCGCAATTTCTTGAAAGAAATTGGATGTGCTTGAAGGCACGAGCCGGGCTCGATTTGGGGCATCACGGCGCCTGAAAGTGAGTGAGATAGAATTGGACACGTTCAGCTTCTGACTTCTCGGTAAGGAGTAAAGATTTACCTCCTTCGCGACAGATTACCCTTGAGTGGTGTTCATGCGAATCGTGTGTGTCGCTCATCCCGATCCGCGGAACCATCTGCTGCCGAGAGGCTCTCGAGAAGAAGGGCACGATCAGCGAAGCCATGGCTGGGTTGCAGGATAAGTTGAAGGAGTGCGGAGGGTGCATCGTCCTGCAACCTCAATTTCACGGGTTGTGCCGCACCCTCAGGTAATCATCCTACACTTGATGGAAGTGTAGTAAGTAGTACGCCTCTGTGATCATGATGCAGGTGTTTCGCGCAAAGATGCTGACACATAGGTGGGAGAGGAAGAAAATGAAGCAGACGATAGGCGATGAACACATGCGAGTATTTCGTGTTTCCTGTCACAGATTTGGTATTTTATTGCTTCCACTCAGAAGCTTGTGATACTGCGCTTATCGCTCCTTCGTGTTTGGTGCCAGGGATGAGCAGGTTTAAAATTGCGCCGTGAGGGGTGCTACCATGAAGGCCATCCCTTCACGCAGCGGGGTGAGGTTTTCTTCCTGGCGATCTGAAACTGATGATTCGAGTGTGGTATTCTAGACCACTTTTCGAGGCTGTGGAAGTGACGACTGCGATAGTGAAGAGTGGTGAGATACCGCAGTGTGATATCTCTGAGAACAATTTTTCAACGATACAAGGAACCTAAAGAGCCATAGCTGCCACTCGTAGTCTTCTTCGGCCTCTATGAGGTCCACAACCTACTGCGGAGGACGAGTTGAATAAACCGTTCGCTTGCAAGGCTATGAGACGTTCGTTGAAGATCTCATCCAGTACCAAGTCTCTTCATACACGTTCAGAACCAGCGCGGATTTCCTAGTTAGGTATTCCGCAGGACCACTCGCGTTTTCGGCCCTTCTCTTTCCCCGGTGTCTTCTGCAAGCCGCAATGTGTACATGTGCATTGTGGCCATTTTTGTGTACATCACTTACGTCTGAATTGGACAGCTCCTTTGGGCAGTACGTCCTACCCGATGAGTGCTGGCTTCACATAAAGAGGTACCACCATGCAGACAAGATTTGAAGGACGAATTTGCGATCAGAGTGAAAGTCGAGTTAGGAGTAATTCACCTGGTTGAGGGACCCGCGGACCTCCTGAGGGTTCGGGCTGAAGCGTAATCGGCACCGAAGGAGTTGACCTCGTCGAAATATTAAGGCTCAAACTTGGCGCGGCAAGCCAGTGCACGCCCACCGTCTATCTAGTCACTCGCCACCGGCCTATACGTGGCGAGTGATAAGATAGCGGAGACAGCGCTATTGTGAAGAGGGCACAGCGATGGGAGTCGCATCAGTGCCGAGATTAAAGGGAAAGGAAGGGGCTCCATTTCTCATGTTCTGGGCCGTTTCCCAGGATTTTTCTTTCACTAGTGTAAAACTCATCATCGCTGAGTCGATCTGAAATGGGTTGCCTTTTGTGCGCGAATTCGTCCTTTGAGTGAATTCCGTTGAAAGGACCATTTAAGACTTCTCATGAACCTTGAATTCACAGACCAGATGCCACTGATGCACACCACGGATATGCACCAGACATTTGTTGAACGTGGGCCTGGTGACCCCGTCAGCTGTCCACAAGGTATGACTTCACTTTCCCGTCCACTCGGCGATATCCCCGCAGCCATCCGCCTTAGCTGCCTACAAAACCTTACTTCACATTTATTTTCACGCAGTGTTTTAATCATACCTGTCTGGGCTGATTGCTCAGCCATTTAACCAGATGCCATCCATCATAATAATGATGAACGGCACCGAGCTCAGGCTCCAGTTGTGGAGTGGCAGCTCGCAGTGGACGACTGCGGTCTGTTGTTACTAACGACACTCGCAACCCCAGTTCACATGCCCACCGCAGCAAACGCCTCAATCCCTCTACCTTCATGCGCGTACTAACATTCTCTGAAACCAGCGTTGTTGTGACGATTATGTTTACATGTTTATGTTGCACAGCCTCACCCGTCTCCGATCGATGGGGCACTTCAGTATGGAGTAAGTTAGTACGCAGATCTGTCAGCACGACTTTGCATATCAACACCGAATATCCTCTGCTATGGCTCCAACGGCTGCCAAGTTCAGCCCCTCACCCTGATTGACGAAAAAGTAAATGATAATGAAGAATTTGAGCAATTACTTATTTTATCTTATTTTTCCTCACTAATCTTTCCAACACCAGCTTTTGATGCGAAAGTTATGACTGCTAGCTTCGATCGTTTGGATACCTCAATGAAGGAGGTCTCTGAAAACATGATGACCTTGGCTTGTGCCCAACGTGCCAGCTCCTAAACTCAGAACATGACGGAGACACCTCTCCCATTTCGTGCAAAAATAACGTATACCACTGTCCAAGTGCCGTACGCCTGTGGTTATCGCTGAGACCGCAGCAACTACGTTTGCTTTGAGCTTGCGCTCCCGCGAATGTGCAACGGCTCGGTTCTGACTCTCCCAACTTTTAACGGGCGATTACTGGACACTGCACTGCACTGAACGATAAATACCTCTGCTTATCAGCGTCATCCATCTGCCCAAGATGTTCGGTTGTGCTCACAGTCAGAAAAGTGCTGTCGGATTCCGAGCCGTATTAGGTTTTATTAGTCGTAGGCTGGTATTCTGATTCCTGGAATGGACTTCATTGAAGCTTTTCACCTGTTTAAAATTCAACAAAAAATCTGCACATGAAAATCATGCACCATGACAATATTGGCGCAAACATAACCACATGAAAAGAGAACATGTTAATTCATTAATTCATCGCGTGCATCTCAATGACGTGCTGTGCTCTCGTCATGCGGAAGTATAAACAGACCAGTAGGTGGGTCCAGAAAATTCTCGTCAACTTGGTAAACTTTCCGCCAAAGTCCAGCAATTCTTAAAAAGTGGGTTCGATAGACTGACTACACAGGTTGCGCGCGCAATACTCACATTGAGAGATGCATCAAACTCATTCATGAGTACATCACCTAATAATGGGCTTTCTGCACAGCTTCGGTATGTAATGCTATGTTTCGTATCGGCATATAAACCTGAATACAGCGATCAAATCATTTAGCAACCATTGGGTAAAATTCTGAGTAAAATTTAATCTCTTGTTATAGTACTGAGAAGAGGCTTCCAAGGAACCCAGGCTAAAAACTTACCTGAGAAAGAGCATTCGCTTCAATGGCTGCTAATCGAGCGCCAATTAGCGGAGTTCATGCACGAATGATTGGTAAACTTTAACGTACCAAATGTGAGGTGGTTCCGAGAAACACTCCGTTGTGTCAGCACATAATGAAATCTGCACAATTAAACAACACCTCAACGGGAAAAGAGCAAAATACAAAACAAAGAGCAAAAGTATGTACAAGTAAAATAGAATGGCGCACTTGTTACCCACCAAGACAAGTACTCTGAGACAACAAAAGTAGGAATGGACTCCCTTGAAACTTTCATGAACCATAAAAACATGAAATCAAGTGGACCACTTCTGATGGAAATCCCAGTAGACATCAGATCAAGACTGTTGGAACAAAGCTGAAATTCTCATCATCACCCCTGATCGTGCTTCATAACTGCGTGATAAGTTTGCACAACTGAATACATTGACGACATAACGATGAACATCGCGTCAGAATTCCTCAGATTCTTTTAGCCTTCTTGATTTATTCGACATTTTTCATATTCGAAACTGTGCGCATGCACTATCTCATACAAATACTGGGCATCAATTACTAGCAGTTACTATTGAGAAAGTTATGACGATTGCTTAAATATAAAAAAATAAACGTAAAGTGCTGAGGGACACGCACAAGGGGTGTCGCCAAAGTGTTAAGCGCTAATCAGTTTTGGTCCCGTGAATTTAAAATTGCGCTCGCGAATCGCTGGATCCGAGCGTTGCGCCAGCGAGTGGAATGACGTGCCAGCGACTCAACAGTGGCGAGACCCACGTCCGAAGGAATCCCGCCACTTTCAATCAGTGTCTACTGTTCAGTGATACTGTTTGAAAGTGGCGCGATTCTTTTGAACGTTGGGTCCCGCCACTTGAAATCGGGACATCGCTCGATCCGCTGGTATATATCTCGATTCGCTGGTGCACCGCTCGGATCCAGCGGTTCGCAAGCTTGTCGCTCAATTCGCAAAATCTGACATAGGCCTTAAAATGATACCGATACAAGAATGTGAAGGTGGAACATTTCGCAAAGCTAGCTACATTGTAGGAGCACTTCAAATGTACTACGAGAGCGGAGTTTCTATGCATGAGTGAACCAGTTCCCAGGGATACTAACATGGGAGGGCAAAACGTTCCACAGTTACGGTGTTATCTATAAGTACATGGTAGCGTGCAACGCGTGTCGCGCGCGGCACCTTTGGCCGGTTGCCAACCGGGCCTAGTGCAGTGGGTTCCGTGCGCAGAGTTGCTAATCAAGGACTAATGGCAACTTTCCACCACCTGTTGCTGCGTTTTATGTTTGCGAGCTTACACAAAACTCCTCATCGACTGCCTGTACGAGGTTTTAGGCTGAGGTGCCAGTCTAGACTGTGTTGCTCAGCAACATTTTGGGTTTTCTGAGCATATAATTCTTCTTTTGGCGCCTTCAGCACTGCGACCCAAAGCCGTTTATATTCCACATTACTTCTTCGTTTCATGGTTCATTTGATTGCGGCTTAAAGATAAGAATTCTAGTCTGCAGAGTGCATGAGTATAAGTCATTGAGGCAAGACGAGTTTTGAGGGGGACTGGGGGATAAGGAAATACCTACCTTCCCGGAGTTCTTCTTATTCCTATGGCTTAGTGTAGTAAAAGGAACAACTCCGGGATGGGTAATCATATTATTCGGGAGGGGTGA
>KZ351355.1:5703-16750 GCA_002352805.1 Teladorsagia circumcincta | reverse complement strand
AGCGTTGAAGAAGTTGAGGATGCCATCTACAACTGGTTTGTCAAAAAACGAGAAGAAAATGGAGCTGTCACTGTAAAATTTTTTATTTTCTAGCACAAACCGCTCTCATCTATGGACCGCTCTTATCTATGGGATTTTAGGGTAGCAGGATTTAGTCGAATTCAGCTCAAATCAGCTGATGGATTTCGATTGATCGGCGGACGGGGCGAGTGCGCAGACGGAAAAGTCGCAAGAGCCGAGTCAGAAAGGCCGCATCCTACACCTAAGATAGTGTGCACGCAGAGGAGCGCAGACGACAGGACGGATTGCCAGCCACCCGCCTTCATCATTAATGACCACTGGGACACATGCAACCTTCCATCCCACCGCAACGCTGGGGCGTACGTAGGACCTCCACCCTCAACTCGTGTGATATGGACTTTAGACAACGGCTCCCATGCGTTTACCGTATTCAAAAAATAGGCCATCCCCTAGCATAGCACCCGAATCCTGTAAGGTAGGGTCACTCATGCGACTTCACGACACCACATGTAACGCCTGGAATTACTGTAGCACTTTGCCGAGATGATTAGCTTCGGGTCAGGTAATGCCCCAGTGCTTCGCTAATCAAACTGACGTTTAGTTCATACACGCAGCAGAGAACAAAAAAAACAGAACCTTTATGTATTTGCCCTGTACTTCTATGAGTTAATACTAATTGAGTACGATACGGAATTTGTGGCCTATACCATAACTCAATGGCAAACTATACAAAAAAAACGTCATCAAATGAGAATGAATCAACAGTGTCAGATCAAAAAGTGTAAAGAATAACGAGTCTGTTAGAACAAGAATCCTTTCGAGAATTTGGCGTGAGTTCAATTAACACCGATAAAAGTAAAAATAGAAAAAATTAACACATGGTAAACAACAACTAATGCGGTTGCGAAAATGATGACTAATTTCTAGTGAGAACATTTGCAAGGGAACAGTTAGTATTGGCAGTTAAATCAATTTCAAAATTAATGAGAACCAAGATAGGAAACTACTTTAGCAAGAAATCACAAACATTTCTCAATTCTCTAAATCTGCTTTTGATTCTTCATAACCTGTTCGACCAGAAAGACTGACAGATTCCTGAAAGGGAGGGTAAATTTCTTTTCTTGAAACTAATACCAACCGACATCTGAGGAGTGCCCCCGATTGGAAGCACAGTTATCCTCCTGACAATGAAAGCACAGGTGTAGTTCACTAGAACAAAGCGACTTTCCCGCTTTTCGCGCGCTAGTCTTTTTACTTTGAGGCAACCGCCGGGTTTACACTCGGACGGTGGTTGATCTGGGGATCCGCGCAACGAAAAAGGTTTCGGTGGAAAAGCGGAAAAGTGGCCCTTATTGAACCACACTGAAAGCACCAAATCGACTTGACTGCACTCCAGCATAGAACAATCTCATACGAAAATCATTCAATACAGGGGGGCAAAAAAGACATTTTGCCCATATCGCACTTCGGCCCTTTTTTCTTCACAGGAATTGCCTCTGTAGACGGAAGTTTTCTAGCAACATATTCCCTAAATGTCCCTCTTTAAGTTGACGCAAGCCCTCCCTCAGTGCCCTCACGGTCATCATAATATGACTCATCTGTCATCGTCATCGAGCTCAGGGTGACCTACCGTAACTGCTTCAGCCTGAAGCTCTTACACAATTTCTTCGATCGATTCAATGTGGGTAGGTTCCTAGGTACACTAGCTCTAAGTATGCAAACCCCTTGGAACCCGCCTTTCAGGGACCGTCATAATGGTACACGATCTGTCGAGGTCGACCAGTGCACCATGTTTCCGATTCAAATTTTTCTGATGCCGTCCACGTAAAAGGCCACTATGACGAATTCCTCATGAAATGAAATGTGCTCTTCAATTCTAGTGGGGACACTCGCTTTGAATTGCGCCAAGTGTGATTAAATACATTGGAGTCCGGGGACAGAGTGTCTTTTTTTACTGCCCCCCCCCCCCTGCATATAGGGAATCAATTTTATTCAATCTTGGTATTCTGGCAACACTCACTTCGATAATTCTTTAAAATCTTTTTACCTCTCCAATATCTTCTAGGCGACTCCTTCTATTAGCAACGAGGGTATCTGGCGAAATACAGATATTCTGTACCTCCAAAAGTGATTCACGCGTACGAAACGATGCTCTCGATGGAGTCTAAAGACACCACGTATTAAGCACGGACAAGAACCCAGTAGATAGTGTAATAAAGTTTAAGAATTTACGTAGGGTCCAGAATCCTTTGATGCAAGAATCTTCTCCTTTTTCGGAACATGAGGTATTTCTGAGTCCCTTGGTACGGGATAGTGGGACTTTTGAGGTGTCCTGCCTACAAAAACGGGCTAGAATCATAAATTTATAGGAGCTACGAAGTTTATTGAAAACAGTACTTATCTGCGGAACAAATATCGAGAAGTGTACCTGTTTTCTTCGGACTCAGATAATTTTCCTCTACCATCGCCAACATCTCCTTACTCACCTCCCCAAGGCGATCACGCAAACCTTGCGCAACAGTGTGGTCAAACGTCGCCTGAAGGACAAATTTTTATGGAAAAAACCAATTCGCTCGGTAATTTCAAGGGCTCACTTGATTTTCTTGTTCAGTTTTGCGAATATTCTCATTCTCCTCCACGACAGTTTCGATTGTTCCAGTCCTCTCACGTATTGAATTTAATAAATCTGTCACATTACTGCTTATGCATCTACTTCTCGCACTCACTTCCTCACCAAAACAGTTGACAGTTTCCTGAAAAAGTCTTCGACATGCATCAGCGCGGAAAAAAAAGAAGGGTAAGCACCGGCGTGAAACAAAGACAAGTACCGCAAGAGAGGCGTTCGCTTCCTTTGCTTGCACATACGTCTCCTTGAGAACGTCAGCACAACACGACCTGTAATTCCATTATCACCGGATAGACATTCTGCATTCTAATTCCGTACCGAGCACTTTTCAATGAAGATTTCGGAGCTATGGTCTATATCACCACTCGGGTGGGTTCACCAGGACAGAAAGCGAATTTCCCGCTATTTGCGCGCGAAACTTCTTTCGTTGCGGAACCCCGGGTCTACTATTGAGTAGTGGTGGACCGGGGGTTCCCGCAACAAAAAAGATTCGAGCGTGAAAAGAGGAAAAGGCGCTTTCTGTCCTAGTGAACCACACCCCACACTCCTCCCACCACATAACGAGCGCAGTTATTTCAAAGCCCTGGCTTCGGTTCAGATCGACCAAACGGGGACCAGAGTAAAGAGTCGTGCCTCAGATATCAAATGTTTGGACTGTCATGGAGAGAAATTTGGCTTCAATCAGTTAGTTTGGATGAGGATCTAAGGCAAAGTCATGGCAAAAGCTGAGCACCATCACAGGCAATCAACAAGACGGAGGAACTTACATTCTATCAGTCACCGTATCCAGAGTTTTGTCGACGGTTTCATTCGCCCAGGCGATTGCTTGATGCGCTGCAACTTCCCTCCCTTGGAACGTCGACGCCCATGTCTCGATTTCGCTTACATTTCTCGTTAGGATGTCGTTGTCTTCAGACTCCATTCTGAATGTGAAACCATCACACTTTGACTGATGTTCAACTGATTTCTTTTCATGGTAAAGAATTAACATATACTCACAGCTGAAGCGTGTCTTGATTCTCGGTTTGATATTGGAGACATTCCGCGACAATAGTCTGCGCCAATTCAGTTATCTAAAAAGAGCATCTTTCAATGTGTCAAAGAAAAGCATTGAGGTACGTTACCTTCCGTGTTCTTTGTTGTTGTTGCCTCAAAGAAGCAATGGAGTTTGCTCTTTGAGAATGGCTTTCTTCGACGCATTCTCGCCTTAGCTTCAGCTAAACAAAAGGTGACTTGAACTATGGATTGAATACAAGTTTTTTAAGGCATTTTACTTTCACCACTCAAGAAGTACTAGTGTAGTAGAAAATTAGCGGCTCAAAATTTCCACGCACTCGTATATGCGCAGAAATAGAAGCCACAAATTTCGGACATGCCTCTATTGTCAATGATTATTAACTACTACGATTTGGTAAAGTGCAGTAAAGAATGAATTTATCCCATGTACGGCGTACAATGATTATTTAAAAGTCGACGAACCACTTGAACTCGGCCCTCTAAATCGCCTCAATCTGACGCTCCTGCCTGCTTTCTCTCACGGTCCCTCCTCTCTCCAAGAATTAGTCCTAGGGTTCACTTCCGTTTATCGTCCGCACTCTAACCATTCCTGGCAGGACCATCAAAGAAAGTTCAGCTAACCCGTAAACCATGGTTTCAAAACCCAGGATACTGTAACGGTGTTCTGTAAAGTCACAAAAGGTGGACTAGTATAACCATACAACAACTTAGGTAACATGCACCTTTGTCGCGATGAGTCTAGTAACTGAGAGCTGGAGAAATTCAAAATTTAGCTTACCATGAGATCCGAGTCTCTTCTCAACTCTTCCAGTGTCTGAGAAAGTTTTAGTGTTTCTCCCTTGACGATAGAGAGAAGTCGCGCCACGTCAATGTTCATCACTCCAAAGTCTTCAATTTGCTTGTTCTGCAATAGGACAATGTACTGTAATGACTTCACCTTTCAGAAATGAACTAACTAGTTTTTCTTCAATAAAAAGAGAAGAGCCGTCCGAAAGAGCGATAATTCTTGGCACAACAGTTCTGCATAGATGTTCACAATCTTCCAGCCATTTACGCAGATCATCGACACCATCTGATGCGCACTCCATACAACCACTTAGGGAGTTACTCACAGTTGAGAGCCCAGATTCTGCAATCACGAACAGCACATGCTTTCCCCCTACTTCGCCTTGGTTGAAATTCTCAGATTCAACAAGACTGCGATCCCCTTACCCACCTATGCTCTTATTGATGGCTTCGCGACGTTCTACACCTTTCTCGAGGAATTCTGAAATGGCGCTGCAACATGACGTCACTTCTGCCATAATCTGGAAGCACAAATGGGGAGAAATATTTTGATCTTTGATAAAAAGAGTTGGAAATATACCTTAGCGCGGGCGGCCACAACAACTTGCTTATTCTGAGCGATAAGGTTGGAGAGAATAGCCTCCTTAGCCCACCAGTCTTCCAAGTCTAGCTGTTGGTCGAAGACTGTCTCTCGCGCCTGAAAATTACACTTGGGAAAAATTTCTGATAGCTCGATCTTTGAGAAAAAAAGGCTTGCTTACAAATGTCTGCTAAATTTGGATCAGAGACAGAAATGTGATCGTTCCTAACTATATGAGAGTGTTCTTATACAGCTAGTCACATAAACCAGAACAAAGAAATCGCACCTCTTTTAGACGTATATATAATTGTGTCGCCAAGTTATGAACCTCTTGGAAGGCTCTGTCCAATGTGTGAAGACGTTCAGTGGTCACACTTAGTTCCTTAAGAAACAATGTTGTAAAAAAATACGTAGAGCAAAATCGATTGCCAGCGAACTGAAACAACAACGCCGCAAATAAAATTGAGAGCTACCATTTCCAGAAAGCCCACAACTTACCTTCCTAGTTCCATCCAACTCGTCAACTCGCTGTCGTAGCTTCGCTTCAAGTCGTTTATTCCGGTGATACAATTCTCGATACTGTTCATCCATGAGCTCTTGATCTTCAATGAACTGAAAAAAACCGTGAAGGGATATGAAATTCATCTCTCGGATTCTATGGTAGACTCGACACTTGTACTTGTTTGTCATTTATCATCAACGTACATTTCACGCATACTCTGCACGCGAAGAAGGCAGTCCATTAGGACTAAGGTAGAGGTGATCAATGGCGCTGGAATGAAGAAAAGGCCATGAAAAACGGCTCAGAACCCGAAAAATGGGAGCCCATCTGCTCGTTCAATACCGCATTGACGCCACTCTCATCGGCTAGAGACCTGAGGCGAATGGTTATCCAGATGGTAGGCGTACCCGCCGACAGCGCAGCGGAGAGGTCATGTTACGACGCCGGAGCATATCCTTCCCAAGGAAGTGCGTGTCGCTCCACTGCCTTTCTTCCCACTAGGTGATCTTCCCCTTCTACCTTGATCCTCATTTGAGTAGATGCAGAAAAAGTTGACATTCATATATGAGTAATGTCAGACAGAGAATACTTGGAAAACGGCCTGGAACCACAATGGCTAATGTCGACTGGTTTCTGCAACCATCCAAGACCAAAGAAAAAATGATAGACGAAAAAGAAAAGAAAAAAGACAAAAAGCACCAAAAGAAACAAAGATCAAGATGTCAAGATAATCAGTCCATAGATTCAATCTACAAACCTTCTGCAGTTTCCCTATAGCAGCGTCCAACTGTCCTTCCAGCTCTCGTAGTTGCTCAGTCTTTTCCGCAATTTCATGTTCCATACCTCTGAAAGCAATACCTACTTATTGCGTTACGTACGTCATGTCATGCATTTTCGCCGAATCTCAAACAAAAATATTGAATAAAAGAAGACGTGAAAAAGATGAGCTCACTCGTAGCTTTCCTGACTGAGGAAGATTCCATTCTTCTCCCGAGCAGTGCGAAGGTCGCGACGAAGCTTTTCAATCTCCTCGTTGTACTCCTCAAATAAACGAAATATTTCATTTTCAGCATTTAGGTGACAGGAACGTCAAACCTTGAGCAGAGCCTTCCTGGATAGCTTTTGATTGCACTCTGGATGGTTTCTGATGGACTTGGCTCTCGCTGCGTACTCCAGAGTAGAAATGCTCTCCTGTAACCATCTTAACAGTTATGTATACTGTAGATAAAGCGATCTCGGAAAAAACGAACCTCATAGTTAGACGATGCCGGCGAAAGAGTTGCGATGATAGAGGTAATAGTAGAACCACCAAGACTGTCTTGTAGGAGACGCGTAAGCTTTGATTCTCTTAACAATGTCGGTCAAAAAGCTCTCTAAAAACGACTCCGTAGGAAAGTGTAGGAAGGTACCTGTAAGGAACGTGAGGAGCAGATGTCGTCAGAGCTGTTATGACCCGACCCAAGGTAAGGAGAGATTGGTTTATATTTCCTAAACAATATGACTTGCCAAGACGATTTCGAATTAAAATATAGTCGCAAACCTGCTTCTTTGGCGCGCTTGCCCTCAGCACCAGATCGTCCAATGTGTTCAGAGCCAGCAAGATCGACCAAGTTGAGCTTACCCTATCAAGTGGACATGTAATTGCAAGTGATGACGGAAAAACAAATATACAACTAAGCAAATGACAAAACTAGCGCAATAGATCCTGAAAGAAATAAGACGGAACTATTATGCCGATGTTAGATTTTGCGAATCCAGCGAATCGCTGGGTACGAGCGATGCAGCAGCGGTTCGAACGATGTACCAGCGGTTTGAACGATGTACCAGCGGTTTGAACGATGTACCAGCGACTCTATAGTGTTTGAAAGTGGCCTCAGATTCCTGTAGTGGGGAGCCTACACTTCCGTAGCGGAGTATTTAGACCCGCCACTTTCAAACACTGTCGTGTTGCTGACACATCTTTCGAATCGCTGGTACATCGCTCACCCCCCAGTCGCAAAGTCTGACATCGGCCTTGAGTCGAGAAAACCAACCTGCTTAACTAACTCCTCTCCATTGGGAGTGTTCTCGCGCACAACGACACTGACTGTGAATATTGAGTGAGACCGACTGAAAAAGTAAAATAGTGTTTCAGACTTCAACTTCAAAATTTCCGAGCTCCCACTGTTTGAGAGTTTAGGTAAAGATCGAGTGGAGAAGAGCCGCAGTGGCGAATAGTGAGTGCATAGCGACAAGAAACAGCAAGCGAGATGAGAATGATTGGCGACAGCACAGCCGAAATTTTCGAAAGCTTTCAAAAAGGGTAAAAAACTGAAAATGGGCGAAATTCAAAGCACTAATAATAATAATATCTCTGTCCACGACGAAGTAGAACACATTGCAATATTTTGGACGAAGATGCTCCGAACAATTCCGAAAAGCAGCAGAAATTTAAAAGAAATCGGCCCAGATTATGATTCACCCCACAGTCTCTATAGGAGATATTCTTTGCGGAGGAGGCTCGATTCCTACTAGTTCATTCAACCACCAGATTGGTCCTCGGCAACCGTCGGAACCTACCATCCCTGCGGAGCTTGGCGTTCCTCCTGTTCACCTTATCCTCCACTCCCCCTCTACTGCCTCCAGCTGCCACTGTTGCCTTGTGAAATGACCAAAAAGGAACTAAGTAGGTGTTTATATAGCGGGTGTTATCACAATCATGGCATTGCAAAACATTGGCAGCGCAAGCCCTGCGAGCTACCCAGATTTCTTAGCGGCCTGTTTATCCCATTAGCCTTTTATCACTCACTTCATTTTGCAGACCAACAGACAGACAAACTCACATGCAAACAAACCGACACACCAAGGTTTTGGTTTATATAATGAAGAGATTTCAAATATGTAATCTTCTTCAGATGTTATCCTGGCACAAGTTCGCCTTACCTTGAACTCATGTTCATGAGCGTTGCAGCTGTTGTTCGCTTTTCGGCTCCTCGCTTCAGAAGGGTGTAGACCTCAGAGCGATCTTTTACTGGAAGCTCTTCAGCACCCGATATAACGACCATTCCCTGGAGTGAATGAAGAAATATTTGATCTGGAATGGAGCACACGCATAACACAGTGTCTGAATACCTTCCTTGAAGGATCATCAAAGATTCTTAGGCGCTCCCGATCGTCAGTGGTTGGCGCAAGGAGATCGAACAGTTCTTCATTATACAGTTCGAGGTAACTTACTCGAACACTGTACTCTTCCGTGTTCTGGAAAATGTCGTCAAATCACCGTAAGAAGAGGATATCAACACCCATCAAAAACACCAAGTGCATCGAAAAGTGAAACTTGTGGAGTGTCGAAATTACCGATTTCTCCAACTCTTCAAATATATGTTCCACTGCTCGTGGAATTAGACCTGTAGTTGGATCGTGCTTATAGGATAAGCGATCAGAGCTCCCACCCTCCATAGTGTAAGTTTTTCCGGTTCCAGTTTGCCCGTAGCTGCAACGATAAAATTACAGGTACAAGGGGGAATAACGAGAAACGTTGGAACTTACGCAAACAAGGTGCAATTGTATCCAGCGAGAACACGTTCCACCTGCGGAGATACCATTTCGGCATAAATTCTTTCTTGCGTGGTTGAAGGTCCATAAACCTGCAAATACATTAGGGCTATCGAACTGTGAACACCCAAGAACAATAGCATTGGCATGAAAGTGGTGTAGTTTGCGCCCAATCATGGATGTTCATGAATATAGCGCAAAGTAACAATTCAGTATTCTAAAAATCAGCTTTTTGGCAATCATCGAAAAATGAAAATGTTTCACGTCAATCTACCTCCGAGCAGTTGCCTGCACGAAATAAAAGCTCAAGCTATAATTTCTACCAGTCCAAGAAGGATTTCGCTATCTGATTCTACGAAAGTGAAAATCTCAGGGTGGGTCAACCACGAATTAGCTCCTCAGCACCTTACCCTGCACACTCAAGCTGTGCGTGGGATGGTAAGTAAAGCGACCACTCAACGCTTCTGTTTTCCTTTTAAGCCTCTATGCTATGCTCCTCGGGTGAGGCAGCTACGAAATTAGCTCAGGCGAGTGTTGAGAAGAAAGATGATGAGAGATGAAGAAGAAGATATCCCGTCCTAACGCCCTACCATATCAGATATTGTCCACCAACCAACCTTATCAAATGCAGAGAAGGCTTTGGACTTGCAAGTGACCATCATTTTCTTTTCCTCAACCTTCACTATGGACGTCGCATTGTCCGCTCGTTCTCCATCACTCATCGGCCTTAATTTTTTGTCAATTTATAAGAAGCACAATGGGTGTGACAATTTGTTCTTCTTTATAAGCTTAGACAATTTCAAAACTGAGCCACTAACCGGGGAAGGCATTGAGCCTCAAGTTTCACTTGAGAGCCCGATAAGTCGATACTTCAAACGCTGACTACCAATATGAAAACTAAGGCTGTAAAATGACTCTGCCAAGAAATTTGTGAGCAGTCAAAGATGACTGGAGGGAAAGCGCTACACATGAACCGCGCAAGCGTAAGGGCTTAGAGATGTGGTAGTACTCTCGCTCTCCAGCACGTAGGGCGTAAGTTCTTATCTCGTTGCAGCGCAAGTTTGAGCTCTACCATTACTCAACGACGACTTTGAATGCTCGCGCCAGCACGTTTCGTGTGTAACGCTTACCTCCGACCAACTTTTACAGCTCACAACTTCCTTGTCAGGTCCATGTTGCAGTTTTAGTTTCCATATTCGTAATAAGCGTTTGTAGCTCTATCGATATATCTCGGTCTTAATTTAAAGTTCCATGGGAATTTGAATGCCTCTCGCGGTACGTTGTAACCAACGAAAAAGCTCTTGTCGTGTGTATAAAAGGGAAGGTTGCTAACGGAAAGCTGAAGTTCTGCTTACCTGACCCTCACTGCGACACGGACATTGATCTTGTCTACTTTTTTGAGCGGATTTGACATCTTTCCTGCTTAATTGAATACTTCAATACATATATGTCAATTCACGAATAAAAATACCGAAAACGTAGGCGCTATCGCAAAATCAGGGGGCATCTTCAAGGACTAAGCCGAGGAGAGCAGGACTTCGTTGAAATCCTCAGAATCTCATGGACTAAATATTGAAGGTACTGAGAGCATAATTTCAAGCTTCTACCAAGAACGAACCTATTGGACATATTAAACTATAAAAACTACACCTATACCTAGAAACTAGACTAAGCCTATAAAATCCAAAGAAATCGTGATATTCTGATAGCTCCACGATACTAACCAAATTGAAAGTTCGTTCAAAAAACTGTAGTGGACTTTGAAAAATTTCAGCTTATTTCGTGGACTGTCAGCGGAGATCACAGACGATTAGACAAGATCAACGGACTACTTGAACTTAGTCCTTGGAATCACCCCCCCCCCCCCTCAGTGCTCTCGCGGGTCCCTCCCTTCTCCAAGACTTGGTCCTGGGGCCGGGTGCAGCAAGCCCAACTAGGGGATGGATCCCCTCCCCACCCAACCAGGGGATGGATCCCCTCC
>KZ351324.1:6638-17093 GCA_002352805.1 Teladorsagia circumcincta | reverse complement strand
TAGACGGAGAAGTTCAATTCCAAAAGAGGTGGTGTAGTGGGAAGTGGCACCGCTTATCACATGGATGGTCTGAAATGGAACCTTCCCCCATGCGCCTTCCAAGCCTTCCCTCCGCTGCCGTCGACTTGCCAGACTCGTATGGGTGGAGCGGTTTTTACCAACCAGCCCCAGATTAGTTTTAAATGGCATTGTGGCGCCTAGGTGAACTCTTCATCGCAACGGGGCCTATAGCTGCAGTACGATGTAACTTGCACTGCACCGATTCCTCATTTACGTCACTTTCTTGCTACCCTGTTCCTGCAAGTATCATCATCCTCAGTGTGACGAAAGAACGATAATGTTACGTTTTTAATACTCTTCACGTTTTGCTATCGCATAGTGCTTGCCGTGGTGAGCGTATTCAGTGGAGTCTTCTTGAAGGAAATATTACATATGCAAATTCACTTTTTTGTAAATACGAAATGTACCGCAGTTATTCGCCGTTATTTAATCTTACCGATAGTGCTACTACTGGTCTATATCCAGCATTCAAAAGCGCGGATGTGCAATGCTATTTGAATGCGTCTGCAATTTTCTGTACGAGATCAGTCAATGCATAGCTTCAATTCCTCTCCTGTTCTCTACGACTGGCAATAAGCATTTGAGCCCTTACCCTTTTAACGTTTTCGGAAGGAACCGTGTGTAGTGGAATGAAGAAGTCCACAAATCGAACAGTTTTCCGCGCTTAACTCGTTAACATACGTCATATTTTTTTGCATAGGAAACCTCCATTATTATAGGGTTACACTATTTTAGAATTTAGAGAGTATTTTTAGACTGTGTAGGTAGTTGCAGATTTTAATTTCTCCATTTTCCGCATTTTGCAAAACTCGTTATCGTCAACAATCATGTTGACATTGGACAGGTCGAGGAGAAAAACGTGCAATTATCTTTGAGTGAGCCATTTCTGGCATACTTGCTTGACCAAGTAAATGACCACTTCACATGTTGTCCAACATGTAATAAATAAATAAAGTAAATGGAACACATCTTCAGGTTTATATCGCACCACTTTTTTCGCAAGCCGTTAATTCTAGAGGCAGTTGTGACTTATATAGGTGTAAAATTAGTACGTCCCGAAAATTACCGCTCGCGCTAGTTCTTGAAAGATTTTTTATATGCGGCACAAGTTTAGTACTTTCAAAAGCAAAAGTCGATTTGATTCAAAATCTTCTTTATTCCTCGTGACCTCTGAAAAAGGCTATCCACGTTCAATATTGAGCACGATTTCAACTTCCAAGCATATCCTTTCCGCTTGTGCCTCGGAGAACTTGTGAATAGAAAAACCACTTCGTTGTGGAAAGAGGGAGTTGTTTTCGGAAAAATTCCGCTTTACTTCTGTTGACCCTGCGCTCTACCAACAGACGACCTGTTTGGATTGAATCACTACCCGACAATTCAGATCCTTTTATATCTTTTGCAGGGTTCAACAATTAGTACAAGATTTGTTAGCAAAAAGAGCAGCACTAACACAAACACTGGCGCTCCTTTCAAACATCCAAACCTGGAACATATTTGAATGAATCTACAATTCTTTAAAACTTCGCTGTAAACTTCGACATTTGAAACCGACATTGTCGTCAAATTTACCCTCTAATTTTTTTTATAATATAGCATTTCATCCTTGGATTCCTTCTTTTACTTATAAACTGTGCTTAATCTCACTTACGAACAAGTACACGTATTGAAAATATCTTGAAGAAGAAAAGCAGCTGTGAGGGCTCTTAAAGTAAAATCGAATACCACGAAAATGTAATGTGTTGTGCCAATTTATCGTCATTTTCAAGTAATTTCGCTTTTTTTCAGACGGAGGATCGAAATTGATGCAGCTGGGAAAGTTTGGATTTCATTTTGTGGACAACAACGGCACGTGCGACCACGAGAAGGTTTGTTACAACGCCGCCGACGATGTCGGCGCGCTGCTGTTAGATAACGGGTTCGCTCGACAACACCCATGTGTCCCATGTGGTCTAGTGGTTAGGATTCGTGGTTTTCACCCACGCGGCCCGGGTTCGATTCCCGGCATGGGAAGATGTTTTGCAACTTCTGTGATTAATTGGAATTAGCCTTTGAGCCCATGTCAACCTTGTAATCTGATCTTTGGTCTTTATTGCTTTCTCAAAAAGATCACTGCTGCTGGTTATAGCTTCGTGTTGTGTACAATTGAACGGCATTGAATAGATTTAACTTTATTCAAATAAAATTAAATTAAATATGCTCTGTGCAATTGCAGGTTCAACAAGCACGTGATCGGATGGAAGCTGGTGAGATCGAGGTACGGCGGAATTTCCCCTCCTGGGGACGTTTACAATTCAAGGCGTACTGGTATATTGTCGAGTATATTCTCTGGACACCATACATTGGACCGCTCCTGAAGCCATATTTGGCCATGGTCGGCTACATTCTCATGATCACCCTCTAGTCGTCGGTAAGCCGTTGCATAATCATCCATCAGCCCTTCATGCGACTGTATTCGGCATGGAATTGGCTGCGTATGGCATCTCGCTGTGAGGTTCACGGAAGATACGGTACTTCGTTCAGTTTTACGTACATCCACAGCTTCGATGAACAAGCCGCTTAAGAGGCATTTTTCCGGATTATTGTCGATCTTTAGTTTGTGGAATCTATTCTGTCATACGACTTTGTTCTTTAAATGGTCCTTATAATGAGAAATTTTCAATTGACCTTTGTTTACACCTCATTACCACATAGTGTAATAAACAGGCGATAGTGATTTTCGCTGTCTTTCGGATGGTCTGTATCATGTCGTGTCTGATAGAGGAATTTTATTAACATGCCCTTCTAAGGGAGTTTTTTAGGATAGCCCCAGCCCTATTCCATGTGGTTACAAAGAACTTTATACTATTTACTATCGATGTTAAATGTGGTATTCCTGTATATTTCTTTAGTTCCTTGATGGGTAATTTTCGTTGTTGAGAAATCTGAAGATAAAGATTGTCGTTTTGTTCCTTGTACGACAATTCTGCTGTCTGATGTAACCCTTATGGAGAAACGCAGCTAAGGTACACACGGCAGATCAAAATAATTACAGAGTCTCGCTAAAACCAATGAAGCATTAAAGCAACAGTCCTAGCAGTGTCGAAGTGGGCGTGGCAGGCAAAAGTTGCAGTCCCTCTTGCCAGCCGTGGAGATCCGTTCATGATCACGATTTGCATCGTGAATCGAATTTGAACAGTTCCTGTCGTCCCAAAAAGACCGCAAATGCCTCCGGAGCCTTAGAAATCTCGATCACACGATCACCACGGCTGGCAGAATGTGGGGCGACTATTGTCCGCCACGCCCACTTCGAACCTGCTGGGAATGTTGCTTTAAGTTCTTGGAATCTATAGACTTTGTAGTGTCATATCCGCCATATATCTTGCTATGGCAATTCGTCCTCATCGCATTCTTCGAACAATTAACACTGCAGTCTGGACAAAACTGAAGCGCATGGCGCATTTCAGGTTGTTATGCGGAAAAAAAAACAGTCACGGGATCTGACAACCTTCATTTTCTACTTGAGACGAACTTCGTTTAACTAACCTTAATTCTTTTCCATCTTTCTTTTTCTTTCCTTCCCGAATCTTTGTTGTCGTGCTAGCATTTTCCTTCAAGGAGGATTCCACGATAAGAATGAAGGCCAAAGAAGGGGAACCTCACCTAGTGGAGAGACAGATCTTTGAGAGTGCGGTACAACACGCAGTTCGCATCGGAAAATATGCCCCAGCAATCTGGTATGGTCTTCCCTTTGGCGTAGTTTACCCTGAACACCCACCGACTATGTTATCACTCACCGATTGTCTATACGAGGCGAGTAATTAGATAGTAGAGAGAGCGTTAACGTTGAAGAGAGCACAGCGCTGAGAGTCACATCAGTGCGGAAATCAGCAGGAGAGGAGAGGGCCCATTTCTGCGGGTTCGGGACATTTTTTCATGGCTCGTTTTTCAACCCTGCTTCGCTGACCACCCTTCCCCTTATTTCCATTGAGCTATCTTTTCATCGTAAAATGCGCCTTTAATGCTCGTACTGCGCCATGCGCTTGTTTATTCCTTTTCCTACCAAGTCTGTTTGCGCTCAAAAATGAAAGTGTGAGTGCAAGGCGCAATGATAGTAGATAAAAACTGAGGAAACCATTGCATCTCTGAAATAAGAGAAACCCTCCTTTTCTTAGAAGGGACTGTGCTACAACGACGGGACGCTCCGTGCAGAACGCAGAGTACGAGTAGAGACAACGTATCGGATGAGAGGACACAGACACATCATGTGTTGGGGTGTGGCATAGCCGCAACCATTTTTTCCATTCAGGAATAAAAGCCCCAGCGGCCTTGCAGTTTCGATTCAATATCTGCCAATGCTATCCCAAGTACCGTAATAACGGAAAGGATTGTTTCGGAAACTTAGTGGAATGTGCTTCCAAATTGGTCCGGAAATGTGCAATGCAGAAATGTGTTTATAAAAATAGAAAAGAAAAATAATAGTTACATGTAAGCAAAAGTGGAGTTTGTGGGTTTGAAAGGGAGAACTAAATGGGGGAAAAATGTATTCGGAAGTAACTGATGAAGTGCGTCGCAACCTTCCTAACACTAAAGGAGCCATGTGTCAAATTTTACCTATGCGTCAATTTTCTGACAATATTTATTACTCTTGTAAGGCCACAGTGAGTTCATTATGCAGTGTATCAGGGTTCCACAGTCAATATTTCAGCGCAATTTTCTTCTACACTCAAAAGAAGAGCTTATAGGGACACTTTTTCCATATGCGTTTATGAACCCCGAGGTAAATGTTCTGAAATAAACAACTCATTAAATTTTCAGAAATCCAGAAGTCGACGGTCGCTCTGTTTCGCGGCCATATACTCCAACGAAAGTCACCAAGGCATATTTCGAAGTGCCCATAAAGGTCATCACATGGACTGCTTTGATTATTTCTGATTTTGAACCTCATTATTGAAGATGAAAACCAATCTTTTGTGTTCAGATTGTGCCTGATGGACGACTCTCGCAATACATTCGACACTGGAAGATAGGAGACGAAATTGAATGGCGTGGTCCATATTGTGGAGACATCGTGTGGAACATAAACAAGGTCAGCTGACATTTTCATCATTTTATAGGAGGACATAAATTTCGTTTGAAACGCTTCCGGCGCTCATGTCGTCGACGGGTGGGGGACATTCAAATTAGTGAGCCAATTGCTATGCTTGGGACTAAGCTTTCAGCAAGGAAAGGGATTTTGGAGAATGATTTGAGGATATGTGTCTTCACTGGCGTTTCTCTCCTCTCCTGAGCTTAGTCCTAGTGTCACCTCCCTATTTTATCTTTATTTTCTCCCTATTTTGAAGCGCCAGCACTGTTCCCCTAATGGGGTTGTTGATTTTCACTCGTTGCTTATGCACTTTTCATCTGCGGCGAAATGTGAGCAGGCCGAAGACGGATCATCATATCTATAAAATAAAAATACGAGCAGTCCAAGTCGTGATGTTTCAGTTGTCCCATCTCCTTCTTATTGCCGGCGGTGTCGGCATTGCACCATTCGTTCGCCTCGTCAACGAGCTGCTTGAAGACGACGATGCTGAGACAAGAGTCCGTCTTGTGTATTGTGTTCGCAGTGGATCAGATATTCTCTTCAAAGAGCTGCTCTCCCAGTGGGCACATCATTGGAATGTGAAAATCGTCATTTTCGGAGCCATTGTGGAGGTTCGTGATGCATTTCAGGAAAATCTGATAATATATTTCGGATTAAAGATTGGTTTTTGAAGAAATCGTCAATCCATCAACTGTTTGACCACGTGGCCACCAGATTGAACGAGGAGCATTTCCAAGAACAACTTCGAGCGCTTTGTGGTGACAACTTGGATCGAACGGCAGTACGTTGGAATAGTTACAATAAGAAATTAGTTCATTGTAACAGAGATGGGGAATGGCACTTACAGGAGGAATCTCTCAAGGTGAAACGCGCTTTTTCAAACGTTTTTTTTGCATACTGTAGTGACGCATGTACGTACCACAACACCATGTTAGGGAGATGTCAGACTTTGCGGATCGAGCGATTCACTACTAGCGATTCGCTATGTCGGCGGTCGCGTTGCGGTAGCAGCCAAAAGTGTGATCACCTTCCGCGATGCGACCGCAGACGTAAGCGAATCGCTCGATTCGCGAATTCTCACACCGGCCTTACGATTCCGCTAAACAATTTTGGCAGTATCGAAAAAGTAGTGCGAGGCACCATTGATGGTTCGTTTCCCGGTGGCCCAAAATTTTGCATTCAATGTTGGCTGCTGCTTGTTGGCCTACACATGGTCCTGATCATGACCATGACATCTGATTTTGACATTTAGTGCCATTTGACACCAACCTAAAATGGAAGCTTTAGCGGCCGCAGGGGATCAAACCAGCAACGCTATCTTTCACAACATTTTTGGTGCTACCAAAACCGTTTAGCAAAAACGAAACATGGTGTTATGGTTTATACATGCGTCAATACAATATGCAAGAGCGCAGTTTGCCCTGGAAGACCTCCCAGGAGCAATACCTGGAAGAGAGGCATAGAGCTGATTTTTCCGCAAAACGAGGGAATTTCTAGTTATCAAAAATTTCCATACGTACGAATAATGGCAGCTGTCGCACTTGGTTGTGCTAAATATTTTCGGCTGGTAGTAGAAACTTCTGAACAATTTATATGCAGCCGATTATTGCTGTTTGCGATGCGACTTGATTCCATAGAAGATGGAAGAATTTCAGCGTTCATTCTAAAGATTATTCTGTGGATAAAAACAGTTTTCAAACTCATCAATGATAATATTAAAGCAAAGGTCAAATAGCCACTATAATTTTAGGTGGGAGTGTGTGGCCGGCCCACTCTCGAAAAGGACGTGGTGAATTTTGCACTGAGAGCTGGCGTTGAACGCTCGAGGGTTCAGAGATTCCCGGCTTGAAGAACCGAAATTCGTGCTAGTTTTGGAGCTATGCTCAGGATTTCGCTCAATTCCTTCTGTTTAAGGATCTGTGTTAAATTTTTTAAGGTGCCGTTGCTCTTGAATATGTGATGATTGGTTAAATTTCGGCTAGTTTCCTCATAAATTTTCTTATAGAAAATTATTGATTGCTAAGATTGAACACATTTCAAAGAAAATCGATTTCTGTTGCCACTCATAACCAGAATAAAGGCGTTGGTTGTTGACCAGAGGTCACATTAAGCCTAATATTTAATTTCTCAAACTTTGTGAGTCCAGGCAAGAACAATTGTATTATTATTATTATTTACTATTATTAATGCGATGGTTATATCGCACACATACATATTATTGACAGAATCACCTAGCGGTGGCAATCATGACCTGCTCCTTCGAATGACCATTCCATTTTCTTGAAGGGAATCTTGTATCACCTGGTATCCATCATGATCATCATTTACGAGTAGAAGCCAGCAATGTCTCTAGTCGTCTTAATAGCGCGCCACAGTAGTTCGGTGGGTTGGCCTAGCTCAAGGAACCCGCAATTCATCATACCATTCGTTTAGAGTTCTCTTAAGGTCAGCCTGACCATTAGCCAGCGGTCATCACGGTGTTCGAGGTATCCAATTGGTTCAACGTCCATCTCACAATTCCATGACATTCCAGACCACCTGATCGTCGATTCTGTAGCGGAAAAGCCATCCTCCCTATTCGACTGTTGGCGGCGTCGGAACTCCTGACTCCTGCAAAACGTGTATGGGAAAGCTTCCAACATTGCCCACATCGCCTCGAATAACGCTTGTCGCATGCTTGTCCACCCTCCTCCTCTTTGCTTCTGCGATCCTCCCTGTTTTTTGCACTTGAACACAAAAGTGAACGTAGATTGTGTTTCTGTTCGGTCAGACAAATATGTCATACATCTGCCTATCCAGCATGAAAGGCATTGCTGACCTCAACAGCATCGGAAAGGACTTTTATACGGATAGCAATGATGAACGGAAATAGAGGAATGCAATATTGAACATACTCAATATGAACAAACAAATACACAAACAAACAAATAAATCGAACATTACTATGAAAAACTCTCCGTGAAATACCGTTGCTTCTGAAACATTGAAAATGCTTCGGAAATTCACAGCTCCTTCGTACACATTCAGTAATGAAGCGGAAAGCAAAAGAGGTAAACTACTAGAACTCATGTTTCAGGTGTTATACGGTAAGAGATTCCGAGTAATTTTCTTTGCTCCTGTTTTTCGACTGAATTAGCTCTACTGATTGATAATGACTGTAGTCGTGCTTGTACTGACGGCAATGATGCTGGATCAGAAGGGAAAGGAAGGAATCACTGAATTATGGGAACCTTCTCATGGACGATGTTTAGCCGAATTCCCGCCTCTGCGCTCATATGTCACCACTTCCTCCAGATATGGCGTGGCTAAAATTACAATAATATTTAGAGTTCATGTGATTTAGGACTAGCGTCCATCGCGCACGCCCGCGAGCTTTCTGGAAATGATCAAATCTGAACCAGTGACTCAACTAGATTCCGTTCAAAAGCGACAGCATCCTATATTTACCCTCCTTATAATTTTCCCAGTTTTCTGTGGTTTCCCGTCATCGTGGATGGTTTTTTTCAATAAGCCGCTATTGTTTGTGGCCTGTTGATAAACACCATCCACGAGTTGACACCGACAGGATTATACAATGGTGATCGATTAGGGAGTAGGTAAAACAATGTTATTCAACTGTGCTAAAATTGCCAACTCTTTTTTTATTCACGTCAGCGAACTTACAGTATTCGTCAAAAAACTCTAGATTGGACTGAAACGGGCCTCATCCGCTTTATACCTTTCTTCCTCTGCCATTGTGACTTTGACTGCAGTTTTAGGCACATTAGGTATCAGAAGGAAGGCGCATCAAAATTCGCCTCTGACATTCGCCACTCGTTCGTTGGTTTAAAAACGATTTCCAATCCGATGTGCTAAAATGGCTACTACATACGTCTTGCTTTTATGGGTTCGGGTAAGGGTGGATCTGCAGAATGGCCTGCTCAGATCGCGCGATAAGTAACCGACGATTTCAAAATGGCACAGAGGAGAAATGCTAACAAGGGAGGGATGGTAGGTCGAAGTGGCCGTTCGAGATGAGATGTATACCACTTAATGCGTCTTTAGAAGCTGATTTCAAATCTGCCTTCCGAATCTGCCGAGCGATTCTCTGAACGGAGTTATGAAGCAAAGCAGCGCAACGGCAGTGGGCGGGACTCGAAGTCAAAATTTCGTAGGATCGGTCCCTTATTGTGTTTACTGTTTTCCATTTTTCAGAGAAACAGCTAGACGGCAAACCGAATTTCAGAAGAAAGTAACACAGCAATCACGATAAGGGACCTTCGACATTTTCACTGTGAGGGCCGACTACTACCGTTGCGCTGTTTTGCTTCATAATCCGTTCAGAAAATCGTTTAGCAGATTCGGAAAGCAGATTTGGAATCAGCCTTTAAAGACCCATCAAGTGGTGTACATCTCATCTTAAGGCCACTTCGACCTACCATCCTTCCCTTGTAATGACCGACGCGACCCCCCCTGAGTCTAGGCTACTCAAACTGAGAAAAGTGTAACTTTCAAGATCATGAATCAAAAAATATAGATTTTCCCATATGTCCATGCTCTCTAGTTCCCTGAACAATACTAGCTATCAATGTATATGAACAAAGAGAACCAGCTGAGGCCTCCCTTATTCAACAACACACATGGTAACGTGTGCTATGGGAGAATATTCACAGGATTTCTCATGGGTGCATATTTTGGAAAATTTAAGGTGAATCAATCTATGTGATTTAGTGCTCAATCTTCGAACAAGACTGCTGTTGTAAGCAGACCTCTTCTTAGAAAAAACAAGAAGCTGAAAAGCACTGAAACGCATCGAGAGCGGTTTTCAGACTAACATCTTTCCTTGTTTCTGTTTATTCTTCTGCCTCGAGGTTGTTAGGTGGAATTTTTATTAAGGTCAACGTTTCGACCGTGATGTGTAGCGCAGCGCTACGCACAGTCAGTCATCATTCGCTACTGATGACTGACTGTGTGTAGCGCTCCGCTACACATCACGGTGGAAACTTGGCCTTTGAAAACGACGGGACGGTCGAAACGTTGGCCTTAATGAAAATTCCACCTATGTAACAACCTCGAGGCAGAAGAATAAACAGAAACATAATCGAAAATGCCGAGGTTCCAAGATGAGAGAACATGGAATCTATTACTGACAAAGAGTATTGTTGCCAAGTGGCTCAGTCAGCTCTACATCTGCTCGAAAGTAGACTCACCTACTCTACGAGAACGTCTCACAACTTCGTTTAAGCGATTATAAGTCGCTTATAAATCTTAAGGAAAAATTATTAACAACTCTTATTCGAGAAGGAAGCAATTCCGTTGGATTTCTATCGCCATCACCTATACTAAGTTAT
>KZ351319.1:7723-19740 GCA_002352805.1 Teladorsagia circumcincta | reverse complement strand
AAGGATATTCCTGTAGTCTGGTTTTATTATACCGAGGACCATAAAGTGTGATACAAATGCATTTTATGAGAACCAATCCGAGTTTTTACATATTTTACAACCTTAATAAAGAATGGCCGGCTTTATAAGAGTGCGGGTTGTAAACAAACGTGCGCCGCAGACGAGACTCGAACTCACACTCTTCCTTACTGGGCAGTTCAGTTTTTTTTAGGATGAGTTGTTGGCTGCGGCTGGACAAAGAGAGCTGACTTATGACTCAACTGTGCTCTGTTATCTATTTACTACGACATCCGAATACATACTGTTGCGTCTGCTGCCGGAGCCGGTGCCTGGTCGTAAATAAATAAAATTGATAAAAATAAATTGTAACATGTATAGTAAGTGTAACATTGTAATATAATACATTATAAATAATCCAGAGATTTATTAGTAAACACAGTGAATAGGACAATTAGGGAACACTGGGGAGGTCTAGAGGCAGATGCCGAGGCAAACACACAAGACGAAGAACGAGAGAGTAATCAGTCTGGTGGCTCAGGGTTTATATAGGCGCTTTCGCGCACGATCATGATATTGATGAAATCGCCATATTACGTGATTATGTGATCATCAATACACACAGTACATACGTATGTGGAGAATATCGCTAAAATTCTTGCTCACCTGCTCTTTAGGAGTTCTTGCTTTCGGGGTGTGTTTGCGAACTGCTTTCTAAAATATTCAATTTGTTTTTGATAAATAGCTGTTCTAAACGTCTATGAATTTCAAGAGAGGTAGACTCGAGTAGAAGGGACGAGACTGCCTGGTACTTTTACTAGTAAATGTTTTTGCCCCTATTCGAGCCTACCTCTCCCTGGTAAGCTCCCAAAACGACAACTTCACGAGGGAACGTAAGGAAAAGTTTGAGTGTGGGTCGGGAAAGGTGAAGCAATTAGCATGCCTTGATTAACGTACGACAATTCAAGAACTATTACTCACGCGAAGTGACCGTACTGTGGCTCTCGACGGTCGGCGACTTTTTACCCGACTCAATGGTCTCCGGGAGCTAAAAAATTAATTTGTTGCTATTGTCTAAAAAAACGTGTCCATATGATCGGTCTGTCACTGTTCTAGCAGCGAAGACGTTTAGTCAACAGCAGAAATTGTTCGAAGGAACTCTGACTGTTTGCTCACGAAGAGCCGCTCATTCGCTTCGTAACTTCTCACTACAGAACTACAGAATGATATTGATTCTTAACGATCATTTCGCAAACTGCAGAGGTTAGGCGCATCCGCGCTCCACATTTCAAGACTAATTTGCTTAATTTGAACCAAATTTTGTCGACTGAGAAGTGATAGCTTCCCCACTGGCAATATGGGAAGAGTTCACCAGAACATTATGCTTGTTTTGAGCCCAGCGAGGCACAGTTAGAGCCACCGTCTTTATGAAGCTACTTGTCACCTAGTCGGATTGGAAAGCTGGAGCAATTACGGCATGCCACTTCGAGGTGGACGGCGACAGCAGATGGCGTCGCATTCACGGTAACACCGATGTCAGACTTTGCGAATCGAACGATTCGCTAGCATCAGTGGTCCCGTCGCGGCCAGCGAATCGTTCGATCGCAAAGTCTGACAGCGGCCTGAGTGCGGTTAGGGCCTACCTCCTCTTATGGGGTTTGGGGGATATCTGAGGTTTTTTGCCGTAAAACTTCCATTAGCGAGCTGGTGTGCGCAAAGGGCAGATAAATTTGTTTTGCATTCTCACAGTAATCTAACTTTGCGCTAATTGGCCATCTTCAACATTCACACTCACTCCAACCTCGCAAAAAACATGCGACACCCACGCACCTAGCTCAAAGCAGCAGCAGGGTCAAAGTGGGCGTGGCGGACAGAAGACCCCCTTTGTCAGCCGTGGAGATTCATTCGCGATCACGATTTGCATCGTGAATCGACTTCAAATAGTCCCCCATGGCTCCAAAACGAACGCAATTGCCTCCGCACTCAATCACACGCTCTTCACGACTGGCAAGAGGTGGTGCAACCTTTGTACGCCACGTCCACTTCGACCCTACTGGGACTGTTGCCTTGAATACAAAAGTCGCGATTGAGTTTGAGGTGTTCTGGTGCTCGAGAGTGAGTTTATGGATGTGAAAGGAAGCGATCATAAAGAAAAAAAGAAAGGGACCGCCTACAAAATCCGAAATGAAGCCCCCTGCCCAACAGCAGCGAAGGCGGCGGGCTCAGATGGAGGGCTGTTTTCGCACAAGTTTTCCGGACATTGCTGGTATTAGGCCACCATTTGGAATAAGAATCAATACACCTCAGTCTGCTGGATCTACCCAACCACCGAATTCTTTATTTATTCAATTTTTCTTTATTTTTTCCTGTTTGCCTGACTTTCTTTGATCGCTCGTAACTGGATTTGTCCTCAATTCTCATATCAGTGATCAGCAGCGCTCTCGCTATTGAAGTAATCATGGTTCCTTGGTTTTTGCTAAGTTTTCAAATTTTTACGGTTTGCTATACTGGCTGCGCTGTTTCACTTCAATAGCTCTTCTTGAGATATGGTCAGATTTTATTTTGAGTGTTGTCAATTCAGCAGGATTACATCCCAAACACCCCAAGCAGCTGGTCACATCCAAAACCTCCTACGACACTTCTTGCTACACTTGGACGGCATGCCGTGCTCAGCGTACTGTGCGATGTTGGGCGGTACTGGATTGGCCGAGCGGCCTTCGATCGAAACCGAAGACGCATAGTGTTGAACGGCGCATTTTGCGGTACGAAGTTGCTGTGATGTGTGCAGCTACTCACATACGACCTTCTGACATGGGAAGTACCTCTGTAGAGCGGCTGAGCGCGACCTTTGCCTTTGATCACGGGCGCGGAACAGCTGTGTATTTCCTCAGTCTACCAAAAAACTGTATAATCTTCTTGCACATGAAGCAGTGTGAACCATGCAAAAGGTAAGAAGATTGTCTACGGTTTAGCTCACATGTTGTGTGAAACCGTGTTGGTTGGGATTACGGGAAAGGAGTAGAGTCAGTAAGCACGCAGGTTTTCTATCGACGCATCAGTTTTTTTCGGAGATTTTACCCCATTGACGACGGCCGTTGTGGGTGCACTGCGGCAAAATTTTCCACGTTTTTCGTATTCTTATTCTTTAGCGTTTGTCCCGCTTGGTGGCGGGGTCCGCTCTTCTGATGTGTTGATGCCACTGTTCCCGATTGAATGCTTGACCGGGGTGGATGTTAACCGATTTCAAGTCTGCGTGCAACGTATCGAGCCAGCGCTGCTTCGGGCGTCCCTTAGGCCGCTTTCCGGGCACATCTATGCTGAGGCCAATTTTGCGAACACTCTCATCACTTCCGCGAAGAACGTGGCCATACCATCGCAGCCGGGCCTCGCGCATTTTATCAGCAACCAGTTTTGCTCCGCACGCTCTTGCGCGCATCGAATGGTGGGCTTCACTGAAACTTGAGAAACTGTGAAGCTCGTTGTGAAACTTCCACCTATACGATCGACATATGCGTTGGTAGTATGCTCTGTGAAATGCATCAGCCGATTTCATAGGTTCTCCAGTTTGAATGAAACAAACGCGCGATGCGCGCGTCAGCCTGCTGAACTCTCCGGTAAATAAAAAAGGCATCGTTATTATGAAGCCTTAACGCTAATGATAAAATACCATTCTCTATGGTCTTAATGAACCTGTAAACAATCATCATGTATCGGATTTCAGTACAATTTACCGGTCAAGCAGTATTTGGATGTTGGATTAAAAATGCACAGCACTCATTATCATATTTCTATGAGCATCCTTTATACATTTCAAAGAGCCTTGGGAAGGATAGTGGTCGCATGTATTTAGCTAGGCAACGTAAACGAAATAAATAGTGTCCTCATCCATAATTTAGTTTTCAATGGCCTCTGCTCTCTCACAATAATCACTCTGATCAGCTCTTCCTGGTTGTAATCTTTTCGGTCCACCGCCAAATATGTTCCCGTTCCACCCTGCCCATCACTTGTTAGAATGGTCGCCTCACTACTGCTGTGACACGCACCATATATCCCGTTACATTTGCGTTTCAGTGCCTCTTATCAGACCTTATCAGCTGCTATCAATTTCGGTCCAGCGCCGAATATGTCCCCGTTCCACCCTTACCATCACTTGTTGGAACGGTCGCCCAACTACTGCTGGGACACGCGCTATGAATTTCGCGGAATTTACGTTTCAGCGCCTCTTATCAGTCCTTATCGGCATTTACCACCTTTTGACCCCCACAGAATATGTTCCCGTCCCATCCTGCCCATCACTTGTTGGAACGGTCGCCCAACTACTGCTGGGAAACGCGCTATGAATTTCGCGAAATTTGCGTTTCAGCGCCTCTTATCAGTTATTATCAGCTGTGATCAATTTGGGTCCCCCACCAAATATGTTCCCTTTTCACCCCCTACACCATACTAAAAATACAGCGCTCCATGGCCGCAGCGAAGCGAGTTATGAATTTCGTGACAAACGGACGCACACACACACACACAAACCACTTAGCGAATTATATATAGTAGGATGGGAGCTACACCAAAGCATTCCCGTATGGCATCGTTGCGGATGCGATCTACTCGCGTTACTCCAGCCGTCCAGCGTAGCATCTTCGTCTCCATTACACCAAGGCGGGCGTCAATATATTGTTTCCACGTTTTTCGTATTGTTTCACCAAAATCATTGATTCTTCAATGACTTCACCTTCAGTAAAGGACAAATTGTTTTACGGATACAATAATGTATGTGGGCCGTTTTGGAACACCGAAAGGGGAAAGCGCCAAATTAATTGAAATAAAGTATTCTGCGCCGCATGAAAATGTGGCGTCATGTCATGACACAAGGTCGTCGACGTGTTTACGCGTAATTTTGAGGGTTATGCTGGATTTCGGAGTTGCCTATTATGACTGCACCATGCAGTATCCACCGCGAGGAATACTTCCAACAGGAAGTCAGGGAATGGGCTACCAAGTCCGCTGGTCATAGTTTGAATCGCTGGCGCAACGCTAGTACCTCTCGCATTGTCTCCGCCGCTGTCAGACCTTGCGACTCCATGGACTAACTAGCGATCGCTAGTGAACGACTCCATGGGTTCACTAGCGCTCGCTAGTGAATCCAAGGAAGGGCGGGTTTTCAGAATGTATTATACAATGCGGGAAACTTGTTGAGGGCTAGAAAACCGTTTTAGTAAAGTTTTAGTTGATCGAAAACTTTACTGATGTGAGCGTGGTGATTTGGATTGACGGCGGACCTTTGGCGACCGTAAAGCACATTTTGATGACGGTTCCTTCTTCGGAGTCTTGACAGGAGGCTTGGAGTCCGCCGTATCGAGAATCTGAAATCAGTATCAATGAAGAACTCCACAGAAAAAGCAGGATCGCGCGGTCACACAAGATTTGAATGGTCAGGTAGCATGGTTTATGAAAGTGAAGATGTCAGAGTAGTAGAAGAGGCGTAGAACTTTCTTTTAAGGCTCACATTTAAAGAGATTTGAAGGGATAACTCTAGACTATTTCAATCAAACTATAATCGACAATCGACAAAGCAGCTTGGTCTAGCTTCAACAAAATCTCAACGGTATTACTTGACGATAACCTCCTGATGGAACTGAAGGCCTCTTTGTTTCACTCGACGGACTCGACGGTGATTCCTGCGATGCTATACGGCGCGGAATGCTGGTCGCCTACTGAAGCGGGCGAAGAGAAATTTGCTGTGATGCAAAGGTCAATGGAACGCAGAATTTGCAAAGTGTCACTTCGCGAACATTTCACAAACGCAGAGCTGCGAAGACGAAGTAGCCTTGCCGATGTTGTTCAGGAAGTGTATAAATGTAAACGAGATCGGACCAGTCATGTGGCACGTTTGAAAGACAATATATGGACTTCCCGGCTAATGAGTTGGATCCCAATGGATCACAAGCAATCTCCGGAAAGGCCAGAAATGAGGTGGGCCGATCAAATGGTAAAGATGCTCGGCCAACAATGGAGACGACATGCACAGAACCGAAACGGATGGTTGGAAGTGGACTTGCGTGGACAGCGAAGTTCGCGAAGACAAGTCGGATACAGGTGGTACAGGTGATAATCGACTTTATGTGAAGTTCATCAGAAGGCTACATAAAATGATTGTGTAAATTTGAGCCGAACAGTGTTTCACCTAATCGTGTGAATGCCCACGCGCTGTAGGCCAGTAACACATCACCAGATGTTCCATAATTATGATATGGTGTTCCTAGGTAGCGTAAAAAATACTACGGACAAAAAAATTCTTACATTTTCCATGGAGTTGCGAAGTGTCTCAGATGATGTTTGGGGAGACGATTTGATATTGACCTAGGAAAGCTCGTATAACTTATTTCTCCATTCTGGTTAGGAACCCATCAATGAAACCAACATCTTGTTCACTCTCGGAACTTTTCTTGTCAACGTCCTTTTTCACTTTCTTTTCTTTTGCCATCTTTTTCTGTAACATTAATGATTAACAGTGGATTTGCACTATGCGGAAATTTGTTTCTGTTACTCAGGGTTAGACGAGTGATGCCGTTTATCACGCACACGATTCGGGAGTCAGATCTCAGTGCGCAGCGAGCACGTCATGCCTCCAATTCTATCCGTACATTTTCCATTACATTAGCCCACGATAAGGTCGGAGAACGAAGAGGGGGGAAGGCTTCCCATGAAAAGACTGGTGGGCCCCCCAAAAATAAGGGTGCGGGCCGACAGGCAATTCGCAGCGAAGGGCATGCCCCTGGCGATCTTGTATGACCATTCCCGCTCGCCTTCCCTCTCCCTCTGGCTCGAGCCGCCTGGCTGAGAGAGTATTTTAGTTGAAGAGTCCAGCACTGATGAAAGTCGCCCGAGGCGCAAATCTGAACAGGAGGGTTCCCATTTCTGGAGTTCTAGGTCGTTTTTCCGGTTTTCTCCACGTCTGCATCACTGGCCACCACCCTGATTTCTAGTGGATCGCCTTTTCATCGTAAACTCGGCCTTCGAATGGTACCATCCCCCTTACCCGGGAGAATAAAAACTTTGTTCCGTACATCAGCTGGCTTCTTCAAATGCTATCACCTAGGCCAAATCGTACTTGCACTAGACCACGATCCTGAGTAGGAGTTATATGGCGCAACCTACAGCAAGAGCTTTATTCCCTGTGCTTTCATTCTTTGTCCCATATTATGGGGCAGAAAATGAGAAAACGAATCTATCAGTTGGGTGCTAACCTTTTTGCCAAACTGATAGTAGCGGCAGCGGAAGACGGTGAAATTAAGTTGAAGCTGAAATATCAACAGTACGATGACACAATGTTACAATTTAACCTAGTTCTCTGTAGTTGTGTAACGTTACCAAACTGTTGAAAATCGTTCTTTGTACATCACTTCACCTTTTTTGTCACTGTTAAAACACATGAATTGTTCTTATAGTTCATATAATTCGGCGCACTAAATAGTGTGACAAGACGTCCGTCGAATGAAATTCTATATCCATTTTTGTACATCTGAACACTAGGAATTAATTTACAAGGTGTCGTTGTGCAGAAAACACTGGGAGAAGCAAAAGGTGCAGGCTAGGAAGAGGTACATCAAAATTTGCGCAGCATGAGCCTAGCAGATGGTCCACGGTCGGAAACCGTCGCAAACCGTCGGCTCGCCATAACTCTTGAAGAAATGGTTTGCTCGACCTGGAGGTTATAGTCTCTGATAGCATTGCTAGAGATCTACAAGATGCTATTTTCAATTTTTGAAGAACTCCACTTAGGATTGCGCCATGCACTCGACCTCTATCCCGAGAAGTGATGAATATACTTTGTATGTGGTGCGCATGGTTCTCAACACTTGCCTCAGAATACGTCACGTACCCAATCTGTCCACCATGTTGTGAGAATGAATGAATGTTTTTCTTGAATTTCACAATCTTTACTTCGTTCCAGTGTGCTGATTGGCTAAGCGTGATGTATCTGCGCTCATCATCCCATTCTTCGTTTCCAAATGAGAATCTTCGAGCAGTTTCCAGCAGTAGTAGTAGACCCATTATGTGACACTACCCACTTAGAGGAGATGCTTTGCAAAACCTGAGAAGATAGCCAGGAATTCTCTCCACTGACGTGGACTACGGTAACTTGTATGTAGGAATAATGTAGAATATTTGATCACGGGTAAGCGTTCCATCCGTGGTGTGGCCCCAAACAACACTGTTCGTCATGTCCTTGTGAAATAATCACTTTTTCTTTGCTTGTCCAGATGGACTTCGAAACCTTTGATGTGCACCATTCGATTTCCCATGAGAAATACTATCGAATGGTGTACAACGCAGGCTCCACACAAAACTTTGTTTTTCTCACTTTTTTACTCCCCATCTCCGATCGTCTTCACAGCCCTTGGCGTCACGTGCGATTTAGCGGGGACTCTTACCGACTTGGACTCGGTTACTTGTCTGTAGGAATCAGGTGAAATATTTGATTGCAGGCGAGCATTCCTTCCTTGGTGTGGCTCCAAACATCGCTGTTCGTCATGCCCTGAAATGGAAATCAGACTTTTTGCTCTTCCAGATGACTTTGCAGAGCTGTAGGGTGCACTATTTGATTCCACATGCAAAATGCTATCGAATAGTATTCATCTCACTTCGCATTCAAAACCTTCGTTTTCCCTCGTTTTCGGCATTTTCCTCACCGCCGATCGCCTTTCCCAGCCCTTGCCACCCACGTACGATTCACGTGCGCGGTGAGTGAGAGCTAACTTGACAGCCGATGCCTCTCCCCGTAGTTGGCGGGCAGCCCGAAATGGTACACCACTATGGGTGTTTCAAGTGCGTGGGAAAGTCTTCGCGCACCGCGCACGTGAATCGCAAGTGGGTGGCAAGGGCTGGAAAAGGCGTTCGGCGGTAAGGAAAGGGCAAAAACTGGGAAAAACGAAATTCTGAATGCGAACTGAGAGGTATACCATTCGATAGCATTTTGCATGGGGAATCAAATGGTGCACCCTAGAGCTCTGTAAAGTCATCTGGAAGAGCAAAAAATCTGATTTCCCGTTCAGGGCATGACGGAGAGTGGTATTTGGGGCCACATCACGGAAAGAACGCTCACCTACGACCAATTGTTTTTTGCGATTCCTACAGACAAGAAACCGGAGTCCACGTCGGTGAAGAGACTTTCTCGCTAAATCGCACGTGGCGCCAAGGGCTGGGAAGGAAATCGAATGGTGCGCATCTTAGGTTTCAAAGTTTATCTGGACAAGCAAAGAAAAAGTGATCATTGCACAAGGTCATGACGAACAGTGTTGTCTGGAGCCACACCACGGATGGAACGCTTACCCGTGATCAAATATTCTACTTTATTCCTACATACAAGTAACCGTAGTCACGTCAGTGGAGAGAATTCCTGGCTATCTTCCCAGGTTTCCGCAAAACATCTCCGCTAAGAGTGGGTAGTGTCACATAATGGGTCTACTACTACTGCTGGAATTAGCTCGAAGATTTTCATTTGGAATTGAAGAATGGGATGATGAGCGCAGATACACCACTTTTAGCCAGTCGGCGCTCTAGAACGATGTAAAGATTGTGAAATTCAAAAAAAAAACATTCATTCAATCTCACAACATGGTGGACAGATTGGGTACGTGGCGTATTCTGAGGCAAGTGTTGAGACTCACCTTTCTGTGGGATGATCAGGCTGCATAGGAGGCGCATCACGTACGAAGTATATTCATTACTTCTCGGGATGTAGGTCGAGTGCCTGGCGCAATACTAGATGGAGCTCTTTCAATAATTGATTTTATAGATCTCGAGCAGAGTTATCAGAGAGTATAACCTCCAAGTCGAGCGAACCATTTCTTCAAGAGATACTTCCGACGTCGCAAACCGTCGATTGAACAAAAATTAGAAGCAGTATTGTACGTAGTTCAAAGGCACCGCATGCTAACCAGTAACTACTAATCCCTTCTATGATTGGGTTTGTAGTTCCGCAACCACACCCGTTATGTTGGTTTCGGGACTCAGAAACGTGTAGCATGGTACCCTGGTCTTATATAATAATTCGTGTCACGGCATACCCCAAGATAGTGTGCGCCCATCTTCACCAATTGGTTGGAGTGTGTCTCTTGCTCGTCCTCAATGCTCTCTCTTCTCTACAAGTCTCAGCTCTCGCCTGGCGCTCAGTGTATCTTAGGCTCTCTCTGTCTGTATCCTAGATGTGTCTAAATGAGTACTCTTTTCCTCTGTGTTTTAGCAGATTATCTCCCTTCTTCTTCACTGGCGATCCTCCTTGCATCTCTACTTTGGAGATAACGAAATGTGCTCTCAAGGGCAGACGCTATGATAGATTGAAGGAAAATGAAGGTAAATAATGTTAGTAAAAGAAGGGAACTCGCAAAATGTGATCCCATTCTACTTGCTGACTTCCACATCAAACAAGATAGGGCGCTGTCGCATGATACGGGGCATCTTCAAGAGCTAAATCTGGGAGAGGTGGAACTTTGGGGAAAATTAAACCTGCTCACACACCCTTAAACTTCCCTTTCCCCTTTAAAACTTGGTCCCGCTTTGGCGGATAAGAGTCGTTCAACGCGGTTGTAAATGCGTTGCCACCACAATGCGATCTCGCGATAGCGCCCAAGCTAGCAACCAAGGAGAAGCCTTTCATAGTGTTGAAGACAAGAGTCAGGATCGAGTTGATGTTTTATTTTGTTTGAAACTTAGGCAAGTGGTGCAATGGGAAACATTGGAGGGGAGAAGAAGCAAAAGGCACCATAGAAAACGCTAAATTTCCCTCATGAGGCCGGCCGTGGTATGACAGAGAGACACTGTGCTGCGAGGAGAGGGAAAAGCGAGATAGTACGTTGTACGATAGGGACGCATAGAATTAGTATGCCACGCTGTCGTGCTGCCGGTAGCCGGCAGCACACAAGGCAGGGCCTTAGCACTGTTGCCTCGACTTTTGAGTCGCGACAGTGTCACGCCTCCTGCGCTTGGGACAACTCTTTCTCACTCCGGGAAGGACTGGCTCTTGGGAACTAATCCCGACTTTTGGCTTTAACCCCGTGTACATCATACCAAAACCAAATGAACACCATGCTTTGATTGGTGACCCATCACGCAGACAAGTCAGAGGATACGGCCTTTCAAAAAGGAATGCTCCTTCAAATTTTGAAGCGAACGATGATGATAGGCCTATCGGCATTCAGCACGATCCTACAATCATTCAGCTGCCTGGAGTCGGTGGTCTCTACGTTGGCGGCGGGCACCTTTGGTAAGGCCTTCCCATGTAGGCACGCACTGTCGTGCCCTACGCCACGAAAACGCCAAGTCTTGACTCCATAAGAGCTTGACCTCCCTTTGAATTGGCATGTTTCTCTATTACATCCAATTTATCGTACCACTCGCATTCAATTTGTAATGAGCTAATTTCAAATGCAGTTGACTACCTCGTTACTAATTTGGTGTCCACGTAATATAATATCGAGATGGTGTTTAGCACAAAAATCTTCGACTGCCTTAGGGCCAAAGAGGAAGGAAATACCTGTGAATCGAAAACTGGTTATGAGTCTAGTGATTATGTAAATACAGTAGTAAGAAGTTCTCACCTCGATGGCTAAGCACCCATCCGTCTCGGTGGAGGGCCGGATCCGACCATACTAGATCGCACCCGATACCGTATGCCGGGACTACCGATGGCCGTTTTATCTGAATGCAAAGCCATGCAAGTGCTGCGGTGTACGGCCTCTCAAGACGCGTGCATGTTTATTACAGAGCAGACTTTTTTTGACTTGTCGATTTCAGAAGAGTTGCTACGATTTTTTGTGATTGATTATTGAAGTGATATGAACTTGAAGGCATACCCTAGGCAGAAGTCAGTGAGCGATTCCCTTCGGTCTGTAGGATTGACCCCAGAGGACAATCACAGATGTGGCATTCCCATGGACCCAAAGCGCCTGGCGATAGTGCTAGGGCCTTGGAAATCAAGCTGCTGAAGCTGCAGTCTTTTTTTCTTTACCAGGATGTTGTCTGGC
>KZ351295.1:7117-20351 GCA_002352805.1 Teladorsagia circumcincta | reverse complement strand
TGGCGATTACTGTCGGAGGGGAGGGGTCAGCTGGGCCTGGAGCTAAGCTCCAATTTTTGTGGTCCCAGCAGAAGCCATTCCTTCGGGGTCGCTAATTGGTATCAGGCTTGTCTGGGACGATAAAAACACTGATATGTACATCGGCTGACCCCCGCAAGTCATTGTATAAACCAAATCGCATTCAGTTCGCCATAACGAATGTACAAATGGAAGTAGCATGCGTGCCGCATCCCAAAAAGGATTGCTCCAGACAAATGATTTATCCTTTGCCATTATGTCACTGATATTGTCCGCAAAGAA
Organism: Teladorsagia circumcincta; assembly: GCA_002352805.1. NCBI lineage: Eukaryota > Metazoa > Nematoda > Chromadorea > Rhabditida > Trichostrongylidae > Teladorsagia > Teladorsagia circumcincta. Next base: position 20,051 of record KZ351295.1, on the reverse strand, counting down.
GCGCACCATCTTATAGACTACCACTCACGTAAAAGCCGCTATCCTTCAAATTAAGAAATCATGTCGAGTACCGAGAGCAGCAGCACCTTTCATAATCAAGGAGAAAGGAGTGTCCTCCTCTCAGAGTTCCAATCACACCGCTTTTGTTTGCATAACTTTCCCAACTCTATATGATCGGAACCGTCGGGGCGAACAGCTACATCTGTGTTGCAACTGTCTCTCCAATCAGCACGATCTGAGAGATCACACATCCGTACAATCCTACAATTCTCGAAGACATCATAACTCATCACTATGGCTTGAAAGCTCTGATATGTCGAATCAAGAGAAGGAGCTTTCGCAAGCTTGCCACCCCTTTGCCGCTCATCCCTCCTCAATGCGAACCAGTGTTTCACTGGATGGAAATAAACACATCCCCTGAAGAAAACGTGATTCCGACCGTCAGCAGTACTTTCAACAGAATCATGCCGTGCGCTCACAAGCCACTCTCATGTGTACCTCTGTGTTCCTCTTCAATCCTGCAAGCTCTTCGAGAGGCACAGTTGTAACTGCATTCTTCGAGTTGGGTTCTACCCAATCGGACTTGCACGGCTCTTTGACCCAAAGACTAGTTCTCCACGAAATCTGTGTATCGACATTATTCCGCGCTACGACTCCTCTCCGACTGCGATTTAATCTCGAAATCACGTTACTGGCATTAAAATGGGAGCGAGGGAAAACACCGACAGTCAGAACAAAACCACATCCAAGAAAGATTCTTTCATGTTGGTGGTGGAACGCAAGAGGAGTTGTGCACTAGAGCTACTACATAGAATGCAGGGCGAGAATAGATCACGCTTGTCAACTGCTTTGGGAGCCCACAGGGTTCAAATTCATAATGAAGAAGATTCGGAGGTCACGGTCAAGGTCCTAGCTCAAGAATCAGAAACGTCTGCACAAAAAACCCTCGAGGCATTTTGGATTCAAGTCAACAGCCCTAAATTGAATCAGAGGGAGGAAGGTCTCATGATAACGAGGGAGTTAAGACCTTATTTCAGGCTGGCCTTCCAGTAGTGGCTCTCATTTGGATTGAGTCCGGATTGCAGCTGGTGTGCGGTTAATGGCTTGTCTACAAATCCGGACAGGGTAGCGGTAAGTGGTTCGTTTTCAAGCTACTGATGTTTTGCTTTGGTTTTGAACATCTGTAGGGTGGCGGCAACGTTTGGTGGGGTTGTCATAAACTGAATAGGCTTTTTCAGGCTAAGCTCTGACGAATGCGACCCCGCCGGAACGTTAGCCGATAAAATTCCTTCACCAACCTTGTGCTGTGTTGAATAGAAGAAAGTCGGAGCTCAACACAAAAGTTCACAGTCAATACCTCGATTGCTTCGCTAACAAATAACAAACTGAAAGGGAAACATAATTTTGCTTACTTCTCTTATGAAAGTGCCCAACCCCACATTCTGCGAAATTTAGAAAAAACTAAGGACTTTCGGATAAACCGTTCTTCCGCATCCATCTTAATGTACTGATTCGCCCCAACGGATTATCACTTGTCCAGGAAGTCGACAAGTGGACGCTTGTCCAGAGAACTAGCTGCCCTCTAGCTCACTTCCTGGAGACAAAATCTCAGCTAACCAAGATGATTTCAAATCTGACATCCAATCTTTCTTCAACCACAAGCCAGTAGAATTCTGCCGAGGTACCAAACAGCTACTCTCGTGTTGGCAGTATGTTATTAATAATGTTGCTTCATATTATGTTGGTTAAACATCACACAAATAAAAAGTATAAAATGGGAAAATAGCCAAAGGGTCTCGAAAATTATGGACCGACCTAACATATTGATTGCGAATGACTTCTTGACAGTGTTTCATAGCAGACGACTCCTGCTGCGAAGCACTGCCGAATGGTTATCGCTTACTCCCCAATAGTATCGGCAACATAGTTACAGGCGAATAACTGAGAATTATCGCAACGTGCTTTTCCTTTGATGTAGAAGGCGTTTTCCGCGGTCCAATTTCCCCACCTCCTCCTTCAACTGATCCAAAAAAAGCACCGGCTCTAAAAACTGTAAAAACTAAAGCGCCAACGACAAGGTCTGCGTCACTCTTGCATCAACTCGTCCACCTACCCCACTTCCTCTACTACGCCGAAAGCGAAAGTCTCCTACTCCTCCTACCGGACCTCCTCTGCATGTACCTCCACTGCCCTTACCTCCTCCCATCCCAACTTCTACCACGACTTGAACAAAATCACCAACTAACGGCTATTTTCACCACCTTGACCGCCTCTTCCACGTTCGTCGGCTCTTTCTACGAAAAAACTAGAACCACCACCGCTTCCACAGCCTAGATCCTCTTCACCGGATCGATCTTCAGAGCTCAAGTCGAAGACAGCGAGGAAGTCACCACCGTCCATCCAATTGTAACTGCAGTCCGCCCACCACCAGACTGACGACATGGCAGCATTCGACACTCGCGTCCTACGAAGAGAATAGAAGCGCACCCTGAGAGAACTTCGTCATAGACAACTTTTAATGTTCAACGATATTGTTACCCATTTGCCAATGTCCACTGCTAGAGATTCTTTCTGCTTCGGTCTATTCTCGCCTCAAGAATTTCTGTAACGTACAGAAAGTGAACTTCACTTGTTCACTACCAGCAGGCAGATCGTGTACTCCATTGTTCTCACTCTAGCAGCAAAGCATCACCGCTGTATAAGCTTCCAACGCTAGTGTGTCTCAATTTATTCACTAATTTATTCCTCTCTACTGTGCTGTGCAAATGAACGACTGCGAATCATGAGACATCTGGAAGCAGCAGAAGGAAACTCGACAACTGCTCGATGCAGGGGTCACGCCGGTCGGAAGCAAAAACACCCGTTCCTTGAGTGACCGTTTACTTTCTACGGGAGGTGTGAAGGGCTACGAGGGTGGTGTAGGAATGAAAAGAGATCGAGGAGGTAAAGTTATACACTTGAGTGAGTGTATAAAAAGCGGCTAATCAATCCGTGGGAAAGGATTTCTCACTCTGGATCTCTGCATTACACACACCAACTCGCCCCTTAGCAGGCATATGTTTTCTCTGCCGTTTCACTTTGTAGGATGGCTTCCGACATGGCTCTTGTTATGTAACAGAAACGCTTCGTAAGCTTAGTACGGACATGTCGGAAGACGCTACACATTATTAAACTGATAAATTCTCTTAGCTTAATCTATCCATAATAAAAAATCTACACTTTTACTTTATTCGTATTTTTGCCCGACCTTTTCAAAAACACACACACAACATTTTTTATTTTGAGTTCCGTTGTCATGAATTTTTCTGTCTCACTTAAAGCGTGCCATCAAAAGGGAGAACGGATTGAAAGGAACACTTTGGGATGATCACTTCCTCGGAGCTGTGTGGATGTGGCAGCCGATTAAGGAGGCGAAGCTGTATTTACAGTGGAAAGAATTCGCAAGACAATATTCTCGTGTTGAGTGACAGTTCGGTTTCTTATGTGTGTTTTTGAATCCATTCTATAGAACTTATGATAGGGATAAGGCATTCTGGCTAAGCCTAAGGAGGAAGGAACCTTGGAAAGGATGGATGCTTTGCCACCATTGAGTTCACCTCCCCTGCCCACGGCTCAGTCCCCATTTGGTGAAGAGGAAATGTTTGCGCGGAAAACAAGAGAAAAAACTTGGAGCGTGCGCGGCTGTTGTAGTCACGGGTACTCTCTCTGTCAAAAGTGCGCAGACAAGCAGAGATCGCGCGCGGCGACCGGCCCCTCGCCGCCGAGAGATTATATGGGGCTGCAAATTAACAGCGGCAAAGTACCAACTTGAGTGGAAATATCAAAATGCCATCGCCAGAACTCGGCGGGAAAAGCTGGCAGTTCAAAGGTATTTGGGAACTATTCGACTGCCAGAACTTCAAAAATTCAAGTATCCAGAGCATCTTAGTAGTAAACAGCGAGATAAGGTCGAAAAAGCGTAGTAGGTCAATATTGTAGGGGAAAAGTATAGCTAAGGTAAATGAACGAAGACCGGGAGAAGAATAAAAGGATGATAAGAAGATCATTGAGGTTTAAGGATGTAAACAATCACAGTATAAAAGGGGTGATCTAGATCAGGATGAGATTGGAACTCATGCGGGGAAACCTCAATGGATCAGCAAAATGTTCAGTAGCTGTACAGCCGCTTAGCGAATGCTGAGTCGATCCATGTGGGACGTTTGGATGTATGGCGAGGCCGTGGTTCCTACGAAAAACGCGCTAATCGTCGCGGGCGACGCGGACGTCGTCCCACGCCTCGCCAAGAACTTGAACACATGCGTATGTTATGTGCCCAACTTCACGCACAGATCCAGGAATCTAGCAATACAGGCTCTCACAGAGCAGAGGTCGAGATAGAACAGTGACATGATTCGGGTTAGCCTTTTTCAAGGTGAAGTAAGAATTGTGTTGGAAATGGTGTGCACAGATCAGATAACTGGGACACCGACAGTGGGGGAGAGGTATAGAATCCTTCCCCCGTCGGTAGGATCAAGTAAATGAACGTGCAAGTGAGTAAAGTTACTTGAGGGTAGAATAGGGGAATAAGGATAGTTAAGGCAGATGGATGAACACCGGAAGAGAATAATAGAAGGATGACATTCGAGCGAGATCATTGGAAATGAAAGAAGTGAAAATTACAGCATATATAAAAGGGGTGATCTCGAGTAGAGTGAATGACTCCCCACAGTTGTTTCGACAGCTTCCGACATTACAACAAAAATACGATATCGAAGCAGTAGGCAGACGCGGATCCTGCTGGGTGCAAAAGGAACAGAGCCTAAGCACCTAGTACCCTAATGGGGCGTTTAGAAGCGCAGATATGGTGAACTACTGCAGTGTGGGCCGCCGGGTCAGACCCTTGTCTTTATTTTCAGAGTAATCAGGACATTCGAGAGGGTTCTCGTATTATTCAGCCGAAAGTGGGTCATCGTGCTTTTTTTTTCTATGCGGATATCCATTTGATCATGACGGAAATGGGCGAAGTATTTTCAACCACTTGGGTGCAGTGGCAATGATTTTAATTCCTTCTGAACACATTTCAGAGAAATTACTCAAGCCTGTTTCTCAGATGATACACAATTAAGGTCGGAATCCGAAATTTATGGCTCCGTGAGTAAAACAGCATTGTCAACATTAGGCTTTAAGTACGAGCTTTCTGCGAAGAGCGCGGGCGAGTGCTGCTTTGTCGACCGCACGGCCCTAAAAGAAACGAATTTGCTGCTGTAACATTTCCACCTTTGGGAAGGAATGTGATTCGTACCTTTTGCGTGGCATAGTCAGCGCGATTTCCGCCAGCACCGACCGGCTGTGTCTCGATTGCCGCCTGAATGCTTGTAATTTAGCAGTGAACAAGGGGTGAAGAAACAGGTGAAGGAACAAAAGTAAAACTTACGGGGCTAGCAGCAACATTGACGCCCCCCTCGGACACAGGAGGTCCGCCGTCAGCACCTACTGCTGCTCCTCCTAATTCCTTGCTGTCACTTGCTGCTGGGGCTTCTACTATTATTATAGCTGCTGCTCCTTGTGGTGCTGCAAATGCCTCAATGTTCAGCGAAAGAGAGTCTCTTTATTGTCGGTAGTACCTGTTCCTGCGCTGTACTTTGAACTCGGCTGTGACTCAGCGGGCACCTTCGAAGACTCACTTTCCTTGTAATTGTCAGGAGCAGTTTCTCTGTACTTATCTTCAGTTTTTGGTAGTGCATAGGATGCTGAAAAGGACTCATCTTGCTGTGGAGGAAAAAATCACGACGGAAGTATAAGATTACGTTTTTTCGAGCGGTCTGGGCAAGGACAGTATTCAGCATCGTTGCCGTTGTGACCAACTTGACCAGGCAGACCAGGGAAACCAACTGGGCCAGGCTCTCCAGGTGCTCCCTTGAAAGCGTTACATAATTGCGAGAAATCCACCTATGCATTCGTTGGACTTACAATGGCGCCAGGTGGTCCTTGAGGGCCTGGCAGAGCATCATCTCCACGCTCTCCTGGAAGCCCTTCGTCGCCAGGCATTCCTGCTGGACCCATCTCTCCTTGTGGTCCTGGTGCGCCCTTCGCAGTACCACGAGCGTCATTTCCAGGAGGTCCTGAAAGAAAATCGGAGCATGTGTTTTTCAGATTCCAGTGTGATTCCAGTTTCAGACCAACCTCTTTCTCCGGTTGGACCGACTGGCCCAGGAAGACCGGGTGAGCCATCAGCTCCTTCATCACCGGGAGCTCCATCGCCTCCAGGCTTTCCCTGTGGACCCTTCTCGCCCTTGATACATTTATGTGTTAATATCTGCCCCGAAGCTTAGAAATATTCAACCATACCTTAGGCCCACGAGCACCATGTTTTCCTTTGTATCCTGGCTGTCCAGGTGGGCCTCTAGGGCATGGGAAACACTCCTCATCAGAGAGGACACCATTTGCAGCTCCAGACCTTCCAGGAAGTCCAGCAACTCCAGGGATACCGTCATTTCCTGGAAGCCTTTATTTGAGCAGATCACTGAGGAAATCAGCACGTTCATACCTTTCTCTCCTGGAGCTCCTTTGACACCTTTTGGTCCAGCTGGACAGTTATTGGCGGCACCACCTCCATTAGCTGCACCATTGCCACCACCACCTCTAGCTGCTCCTGCGCCGTTGTGAACAGCTGCTCCTGCTTGTGCACTGCCATGAGCACTACCTTGCGCAGATGCAGGACCCGCAGACGAAGACGCAGACGCTCCCACTCCTTCAGCACCCGTATGAACACCAGTATTTGCAGATCCTCCTCCAGCTCCGTTTCCGGTACCAGCGTCCTTCTGTCTGAAGGCAGAAAGAAAAATAAAGGAGCAATATTGCAATTGTCAATAAGGGGTGAAAAACAATGACGTACATGTTTGACGAGGCGTTCTACGAAGCATTTCACCCTCACTCGTCAAGTCTTTCCACATGACGTTCGTCATCTCACTAAAGACTTCCCGCGACTCCGACAATTCCTCCTCGATGTTGTACATTATCGTGAACAGGACAGGCATGGAGATGACCTACGGAAAAAAACAAATAGAGGGTGGACGTGAGCACTAGGGAGAAAGGGAAACCATACCAGTGAAAGAAAAGCGCATCCCGATAGGATCGTCGCAAAATTTGTTGAAGTGTTCAGCAAAGGTGAGGGATATCTTCCCATCTGGAATGATCAAGCGCTTGAAAAGAACGCCTAAAATAGGAACATCCTCAAAAGCCGCCAGGAGAGCAAGAGAAATGTGGGGGCCCACAACACTCCCTCCTCCTCCTCACGCAACGCTGATAATTTCCGAGCGAGAATTCGGGAAGAAACATGGAAATGAGTGGTAGAAATTGTAGTTGTTATCGAACAGCTAATGAGACTGAGAGCAAAATGAATCGAAATAGTCGATGATGTGAATGTATGGTTAGTGCTTCGCTGCGAGGTTCTTATATAGTAAGCGTGATTTTATTGGATGTAAGAGATCTACGAATAGATTTTCAGTTTCAAACTAGTTCGCAGCGATAACTCCGGGATCCTAAATCAGATTAAATACCACTGTCACATCTCACCCGCACAGAATGTGATGGCGACCTTTCTTAAAACAACTTCAACTTTTCCCTCATGTGCCCTGAACAATTTTACTAAACGATGAAATGGTCGGCTTCAACAGACAATTAGGAACAGTACATTACAACGTCATATCAAATGATGACACCTTCTGAGATTTTTTTTTCGTCAATGTATTCAGAAATGCATCATGACAGAAGCGATAAATGGGACCGAATTTTCACTGATAAATCGCTCTACAAATGCTTGTAAGAAGATGCATGTAGAGGTGCGAGTAATCGCCACATGTTGTAAGTGAAGTGGACCGTTTTTGTACTAGGTTGTGAAGAAAGCAGTTGCAATTTCGGACCGTGAAGTTTATGTGCTATCTCGGTCCGAGGCAACGTCTTCGTCCGTACCACTACAACACAATGCAATCCATTCTCCCTTGCGAACTGGATTCTACCAATGCGTTAGCCAAGTACTCTTTTCTATATACTTGTCCAGGAAGTTTCCGCCGATTTTGACACTCAAATTCAAAAGCGCATATCTCAGTTCAAACGTAGCATTTTCGGTCTGGATAAAACTGTCACATTTCCCATACATTTGTCTACAAGAAACGACTGTGAGTGGTATGGCAGTTCAAAGTGCTGGAGTTCTGTAGGCGAAGAATTTGGCGAAGGTCGTTCCACCATCATGGTAGGTTTCGATGCTCAATCTTTTCTAGGAAACCTCCATGATGGTTGGAAAAACGACAGTTAGTAGGCGAGAGGTCTGCTAGGTATAATATTAGCAGCGCATATTCGTATCTCAGCTAGTTAAACTAGTGCACAGCTGGAAGTGCGAAATGAGACTGCGCAACAGTGGGTAAAAGAGCCGGCGGCACCCACCTTTCGACTTCTTTGAAAATTTTAAACCCAGCTGAGTGTTTGGGAGCTACGTGTTAATTACGCCAAATTCAGAATAGGTCTGCTCAACAGTTTCATGCGTATCTGGTTTCTTGGGAACTCATAGTTAATCCTTGCCAACCTCCGATATTCGACCTTCACCGTAATCTTCTTCGAAGCTCTCAACATCGCGAGAAGGGCATTTTGAATCGCGACTGCACAGCATATTTTTTATGGATCTAGGCCAAATGCTCAGTTGATATCGGTACTTGCTTCCGCACAATTTCTAGCAAGTTCGAGAGGAAACAAAAAAAAACACGTGTAAGACAGCCTGTTGAGTATGCTGTATTCAAAACTCATCCCGCATTGAATCGATTCGCAAAATTATGTAAGAACTTCAGGCTGAAGCAGTTACGGTAGGTCTCCCTGAGCTCTACGACGATGACAGATGACGTCGTATTGTAGAGCCCGTGAGGGTTGTGAGGGAGGTCCTGCGCTACTCGTTTAGCAACATTTAGGGACACTTTGCTGAAAAACATCCTTCAACGTCTGCAATCTCTGCGAAAAAAAGGCCGAAGTGCGACATGAGCAAAATGTCTTTTTTCTTGCACCCCCCCCCCCCGTATACTGCCACCTGGATTGTAACGATGGATTCATCCGGGCAATTGTCAGGTGTTGGCATTAGATTGCCTCACAAGATCAAAATACGCGTATGGATTACTCCAGCAAGTCTTTAGAGGTGGAATGACAATTCAATTGGCGTCAGGCCATTTATTTATCCCTGTTGTTCTTGAAGGACCGCAGATAAAACATGAGGAAAATTTGACACGAAACCTAAAGTGGGATAAGCCAAGGATGCCACCATGGATGTTCAGAAATGTGGGCGAAGGTGCACTATAGATAGATATGAAGTACTGTGTTATGAAGCGATGACCGGCGACGATGACGTGCAATGAGCGCATCCCCGGTGTCTCATTGACACCAGTTGAGTGCATGGGTGACACACTACTCGATAGTCTCGAGGACCACAACGCTTTGTCATGTAAATCGGCGACATGACAGCTCTTTAGGGATCAGCACCACGCATATCTGAAGACGTTGACACCGGTTTCACTAGCTGAGTAGCATCCGACATCTTCTTGTAGTCTATAGCTGAGCCACTAGATCACTGACGAATTTCGAAGTGTTTTTTTGGTTTTTAGCGCTTTAAGATTTTTTGTTGGAGCGGCGGGACCTTTCTGTTGTTTTTCACTGAGGGAGGTGTGGGTGGCAATTACCATTGTACCTTTTTTGTATTTCATAGATATTCGCCTTCACCAGTCTCCGCGGAACATTAGTCATTCTGAAGCTGTTCTCTAGAGTCAAATTCGGTTAGCTAAGGGGAGAAAACGGGGTGTTATTCATGGATAGTCCCGAAATGACCTTACTTTTGCATCCACCACTGAGCATGACCTATAAAATTTGGACTGCTCTGGTTTGAATTTTTGAAACGCACATTCTATGCCGTTCAATATTAATCGCTTGTATTAGACATTAGATATGCAGTCGAATATTTATGAATACATTATTTTTTCATTTTATCACATTTTTTACTTGAATATTTATGAATGCGTTATTTTTCATTTCATTCACTTTTCACATCGATAGTGGCTTTTTGTTAAAATCATGTCTTAAAAATTTCTCCTCCCATGATTTGAAGTCGTGATCGAGTTTTTTTTTCGATTTCCGATATCTTCCTCTTCTTTTTTTCGTATTTCTTTCCTTGGTGCCTGTTCCGGCAGAATAATTGATCCACATTTCGTCACAGGAACCTGTCAACATTTTCTTGTGCCTCTTTCTCCAGTTTTTAATAGAGTCTATCTTTAAAATTTGTAGCTTTTTTACTCTGGCTTCTTTTTACTAACAAAGCTATAATTGGCTTATTTTTGAACATGGTACTGGAAAAGGAAGAGTCTGATGTGGGATTCTTCATGCTACGCAAAGTTGACAGAGTCAAGTAAGAAGGAAGAACCGCCCACAGCTTCACTTTATGAATGCTATGAGTACTTCAACTTTTCCAAGTTGGGCCGATGTCGCGCGATTCGCAAAGTCTGACATCGGCCTTGGAATGGTTTAATCATCTTTGAGACTTTTAAGTTTACCAACTGTCAAGCCACATTGAGGGCGAGCTCAATTAGGCCCATTGCAGGGTCATTAATTGTGCTCCAGACACACGATTGCTGAAAACATACATACAATTCAGGGCCATGTCAGTGATGAGGTTCAAAAGTCAATAGAGAGGCGATCACCTCCTTTTTCTAAAAAAAAACAAACTGCGGCCTATTGCAAGTGGGTCAATTTTGTCAGGGAGTCGAATGCGTGGCGCATTTCGAGGAAGGGAATTATTACAGTAGTTTGGCCATCTGGTTATCCTAGTGCTTACGGATTACAGACATTTACATCTTTCATTGAATTCGTTGCAATAACACGGACTATTGAGGAGTACCCTTTTTACCTCCTCTTCATGACTGAATTTTCCCGTCGTTTTTCATGTTGCCATGCTCAATTTTACTTATCTATTTTTCAATCACAAATTTCCGCCGCACATTTAGCTGGATAATGCGCCATCATGTCCGTTTCAATGGTATGCTTTTTCACTGGGCTTGAAGTCCTGAAGCGATTCTTCAAAAAAGAGTGGAGCAGTGGCTGAAGCGACTCAGATAATTGATTCCGACGTTCATCAATTCGTGTAATCTAAGCTATAACACCTTTATTTGAGAAAACCAGAAGCGCGTTGAGTGCAGACCACACACCACAAGTGGCGACGCTCTTCACAAAATCTAAATGTTTTCTAAAGGTAAAATGATTAGCATGTTGCAGTTGCGTTCCATCAGTTGTCACTGATTACAACTCTCATTTACCAACTACCAGCGATCACTACGAATCACTCATTACAGATTTATATGGGTCACTTGTGGTGTGTGCTATGCACTCGACGCGCTTCTAGTTTTCTGAAACAGACTGTATGTGTGTACTTTCCGAAATTGTCCAATCCGCATGGCACCAATGGGCTATCTACTCAGATACAGTATTTCATCATAATCGACACTGTATTTCTACGTGGGGAACAAATTCACGGCACAAGCATTTGGGGGTATGACGAGTCACTCACATTCTTCACAGTTCTGAATTGTTGTACAATGCGTGGCGCATTCTCAGGACATTGTTCTCCGATAATTATCTTAACTTTCATACCCAACAGAGTGAATTCGACCGTAACCAACACAAAAGCAATGATCGGCCTCAATCAATGCGAATAAAAAACATAACTATAAAGATTTGGAATCAGAGTCAGGGTAAAGAAAGCACTGTCATGACACGGGTGAGTAAGAGCTAGCTGCGGCTCACAGGCAGCAGCTCACAGGGAGATATTTGGCGTATTTCCTTTCTCCCCTATAGGTATTGTTCATTGGGAAGCACTCTACGGCGTTTCTTCGACCTCGCCAACTTATAATGGAGTTCGCAAGCAGCTTCTTATTGAATCACAGGTGTAGCTGTGTAAAAAAAGCTTCCTTCATAAGGAAGACATATTCACAGCACTTATCAATTCACCATTAGGGGGATAACATCAAAGACTGACCTGAGAAAGTAGCTTGTTTAGTATTGTTTTGGAAGCACTTGTGGTTGCCATAAAAAGTCCCTTGCTTATGGCTCCCAAAAACATGATTTCTGGGTCCTCCTCGTACGATCATCAGCATACTTTCCTTCTTCTTTCTATCCTTCTTTATTTCTCTTCGGCCCTTGCTTGGGATTGGTATTAAGTTGTACTTTAAAGAATCGAGACAAATTCAAAATTTTTCAGAATCTTGGAAGTTGTTCTGGAAGCGACAACAACCCATTGGTAATCACTTCGAACAGTCAAATAAATGCAAAACCCTACTAATTTGTCTTCTTAGTGTACACATAGTAAGTCACTGGTGATGAGGGGCAAAAGCTGTTCTTCTTGTAATTTACTCCGTTGTTGTTTTCACAATGTTATCTTTTTCTGGTCATACTTGCCTTTAAATTCACCAGGCTTCTCTCCTACACACGGAATATCTTCGCTTTTGGACTCTCAACTTTCCCTCATGCTTTCGTCTTATTTTGTCGACTTCATCATTTACTCCGTGCTATCGATTACGCGCCCTACTACCGTAGTACCAGCGCAATCGATGAGTGGCTCTAGCGTTGCCAATGGCTGAGGAGCTCACTGAAGGGGCACATTAGCCCTTTACTTGGAAGTAGTTTTGGAAGCAACAAGAATCCATTAGTTATCACTCCCAGCAACCAGATAGAAACGAAATACTTTCTTTTTTGTCTTCCCGTTTTAGTGTTAGATTGAATGTCACTGGTGATGAGGGCAAAGTGTTTTTTCTACTTATTGGCTGAATGTTTGGCATAGCTCTGCTTTTTTATAGAATACATCGAAGGAGTACAAGTGAGCACTCAAACGTAGGACTTTCCCTAAGCACTGAAATTGCAAAACATCCAACACCTA
>KZ351280.1:6302-18342 GCA_002352805.1 Teladorsagia circumcincta | reverse complement strand
AGCAAATCAATAAATACGCATGTGGTCTCCCCCGCATATCGCGTATTCACCTGATCGCACGCACGCACGATCGCCAACTCTGAATGCTCCATTACTTTGGTGAACTGGATGCTACTGAATCCTGAGGATTATGTTCCACCTCACAAGATAAGATCTTGCGACGACTGCGTCACGAAATGAAAACCAATTGCTCTGTGTGGTGTTGCTCTGATCGAATGATGAAATGAATGAAGGTTGCCCGTTCGAGTGCTGTAGCAGCCATTCAGCATCATTAGCCGAATCCCGAATCTGTGCTCTGTTAGTGGTCCTTCAACTAGTTGGCACTGTGCTTCAAACAGTCATCTTCGAGCAACTATCGAAAAAGAGAATAAATCATAGATCCTGAACCCGGTCAAAAAGATAGTCGTTTTCAAGGGCCCTGAAATGAACACTCGCAACGATAGATGAAATGCGTTCCACAAAATGAATAGGTTTACAATTGATCACGTATTTCTTATATCTGATCATCTAAAGGTAGATTACGCGACTATATCACTGGACCAGTCCTTCCTGCGAATAAGGTTGTTGAGTCTGCAGTAGCAGAAAAAGGCCAAATGCGTCCAAGAGAAGGCGTGGTGGTTGACGGACGAGTACTCGACAGGAGGCCCGCCGCGCGGCAAGAAGGCACAGTAAGCGGATGAGATGCAGCGCCTACGCAGTGGTTTTGCGCCAGGTTAAGTAGGATATACCATTGTCCGTCCGACATTGCACAGCACGCGCTGCGACTCTTCCTGTAACTGTAAATACTTGCGGCGTGACGGGCCTCCTGTCGGGTACCCGTTGACGGACTGCTTGAACTCGATTCTTCAAACAGCCCCAGTCTGATGCTCCCGCCTGCGCTCTCTCGCAAGTCCCTCCCCTCTTCAAGGCTTAGTCCTGGACTTCCACCCGTTCTCTAATAGTCTGTCTCTAGCCATTCACGGCAGGACCTATGACATATAATATAATGACATATAATGAACTTCAAGTAACCCTCGAACGGCTTGAGGCTTGAGTCTGAGCATACCCACCGTTGCGGTACCTGGGGCTCGCTCCCCAGTATGCTCTCTCACCCCTCCCCCTATGTCGCTCTCTTTCCTCGGCGTCCAATGTCCATTATGGTTGAACTTTTGCTTTCCAGACTCTACCACTGTCCAGAAAAGGTCTTATTAAAGGTGTATTATATGGTTTCTCCATTTGCACGCCACTTAGCACGCATTGGTTCTTCTTTGAACCCAATTACTCTGGTTTCGCTTAAACGTACCTTTTACAGGAGCCGTCTGTAGACTTCTCCGAGCAATACCAAAATGATCTCATCATCCGAACACATCATGCGTTTGATGCACTCCGTAGTGAGCATCGGCTTGCTGGAGAAATGATATGGAATTTCGCCGATTTCATGACTGGCATGAGTAAGGCATCTCTTTTCCGAATTTAATGACAACTTAATAACTATATATCTTTATTAATACGCCACCCGCTCATATGTAGTTTATACCCGGTCAACTACCACGTTTGAAAAATTTCATAAGTAGGCGACTCTGCTCTGGAGAGGCTTTCATCATGACCCCCTCTCCAACGATCAATAGTGTTCATAGCCTTGTTAAACCTGGTCCATCCTGGCACACTTCGAAGCTCCGCCCAACCCTCCCCTATCCCTTCGAAAAAAAATTCCAATAGTACGTCAAGTGGAAGGGCAACGGTATGCAGGGGGGGGGGCAAAAAAGACATTTTCCCTACGTCGCACTTCGGCCTTTTTTTCTTCCCAGAGATTGCCGTCGTTGGCGGAAGTACTTCAGCAAAATATTCCCTAAATGTCCCTCTATAAGTTGACGCATTTCCTCTCTCACTGCCCTCACGGTCTTCAGAATATGACGCCATCTGTTATCGTCGTCGAGCTCAGAGTGACCTACCGTAACTGCTTCAGCCCGAAGCTCTTACACATTTCCTTAAATCGACTCAATGTGGGATAGGTTCCTAGGGACATTAGCTCTAACTATGCCAACCCCCTCAGAACCCGCCTCTCAGAAACTGTCGTAATGGTACACGATCCGTCGATTACTCCATTGAGCTCGACCAGTGCACCATGTTTTCAGGGCAAATTTTTTTGTGCCACCCACGTAGATGGCCACTATGAAGAATTTCTTATGAAATGAAATCTCTTCAATTCTAAGATGGGAGCACTGGCTTTGATTTGAGCAAAGTGTGATTGAACCCATTTTAGTACGAAGAATGTCTTCTTTTTATTGCCCCCCCCTGTATATAATGTCAAAGCATTGCGATTTTGATTCTTCTTTCTTATTTTCCAAAACTGCGACCGTTTTTCTCCAAATACGGCCCTCATACCTGGAATCAAAAAGCAACGTCCCTTCTTTGAGGAAACTGTACGATTGACTCTGAAGCTACATTTTACCTAATGTGAACCTCTCATTTCAGCGACGACTCGAGCTGTGGGAAATCACAAAGGAGTGTTTACGAGAACACGACAAGCAAAAATGGCTGCGTATACACTGAGGAATCGCTATTTGACGCTCTTTAACCAGACGGATTTAGAGATTTGGAATTAGGCTTTCATTTTCACTGCTGGATTCATTCACAACTGTATAAAGTACAAGTCCTCACTTTAATATATTGTATAATATTATCATTGTGGTATGTAATGAAGCATATAAAAGCAGAATGTCTAAGCCGAATTCGAGTTACGACTGGTTAGAAACTCATTCCAAGAACCCCCTAGCTCCGGAACTAATCCTGATAATCAATAGTTCTATTACCACAAAAGGCGATTCTGTTAGTTCTTTGTGAGACCTCTGTTTCAGAAAACCAAAACCGCGTAGAGTGCAGACCACACATCATATGTGACGACGACCTCCGCGAAAAGTAAAATCTTTTCTGACAATGAAATTACAATTGCATTCTACCACTTGTCACTGCTTACAACTCTTATTAACCAACTATCAGCTATCACTATGAATCATTAGTTACCACATTCACTTAGAGGCTGTCGCCACGTGTGGTGTGCGGTCTGCATTCGACGCGCTCATGATTTTCTGAAATAGAGTATACCTAGCCATCTGATCTTCAGGGGGTGATGATAGGATAAGAAGTAAATGCTATTTGCCGCTTCTGGGGTGCGCCACGCACTTAAATTCCACTTAAAATCGTAAAAGTTAGCCTTATTGCAGAGTTGTGCTGGCAAGCCATATACGAATCAGTTCTGTGCTGTTGGTCAGAGTCCAACACTAGCTAACTTAGCGGGCCGATAGATCTTCTAGGTCAGGGCTAGATCCAGTCCAGATATCAAAGACCATATGATTGGTAAGTGGTGCTGCTTGCTCTCAAATCACTTTGCCCTTACAAAACAAGAAAAGATGGGAACTCTGCGGCGCGTGAGTGTCTCAGCGCGGTTGCACTCGCCCAGTACATAGAATAGAATTACGCTCAGTCCAACTCTTTCATCCCTTTGATTCATATTAAGGCACGCTCATCTGTTCCATCCCCGAGCGTAGCAGGCTGGTGGATAAGTGTTGATGTCGTGCCCCTCTTGCGGCTTCAAAGTGCGTGATAAAGGCGCTAGATGCTTGCTCGACCCGCAATCCACACCTTGATCCGCAAGCCCCGCCTTCCGCGGTCGGCTGCCACGTGACGCTGCAAGAAAACCTCGGACGCAGTTGCGGCAGCGATTGCATTGCGGTTCAATGACATTGGCGCTAAGGCAACGGGAAGTTCGTGAAACTCGTCCAACAAGCCCCTTCTCTATCCCAAGGTGGAATGCGGCTGAACTGGAAAATGTTCTTATTCGGGGCATAATCGGGGTTTTCGCTTGCTTTCTTTTTGTTTTCCAAACCATTCCCCATCACCACATTCATTAATAGACCCTCATCCACACCCATTTTATCAAGGGGTTGCCTTTGAAGGCGAAATTTACGATCAAAGCGGACCATTAAAACTAAGGCAAAGATAATGAGTGGTCCCAAGATGAAGAAAACACCATGAGGAACGACCCTGAACCCTAAAAAGGGACCCCCTCCTTACTCGTTGATTCCCCCATTGATCCGAAACTCATCGGTGCTGCCCTTTCCAACATACCGCTTACATTTTTGCGGCGAGCGGTTATCCGGTCGATGGCCGTACCGCGCCAACAGCGTCTTGTGGAGCGCCATGCTAGGCAGCCAAGGGCATAACCATTCCAGGGAATTGTGGGTCGGTCCAAACCCCTAAAGGGTCCGCCTATCCTTCCACTAGATAAAATTCCCTTTTATGGCGATTATTGACATTATGGTGGAATCCTCCTTGAAGGATTATGGAACTTGACAGCTTCCAGGAGAGGATGAGAGCGAGGAGGCAGGTTTTAATCGACGTCGGAAAGCTTACGCTTTCCCCCTTCCAGACCTGATTTTTATGCCATTTTTTACTGGATACATTAGAAAACACGACTTCAAATTTCAGCTCGGTAAAAATTATTGACAGACAGATTCTAACAAATAAAATCTATGAAATAACGACAATTTATTTAGATTTGAATTGTAAGATCCACTGGGCACCAATTTCACACTTCGAGAGATCATAACACTCAGACAAAACAATATTAAGTACATTAAGTGAAGTTATCACAAAACTGGGTCACCGCGGACTTGTCCGTATTGTGAGCGGTTCTGAAGGCTCGCCGAGGCTACCATCCAAATGGACGGCCTACAAACTCGGCAGTTGACTTTGAAGTAACCAACATTAGATAGATGACTCACCTGCAATTGTACATTGATCTCCACGCCAGATTCAACATCCGAAATTCGGGCGGCATTATTGGGCGCTCTCACTATACCACTTTCAACTCCATTGGTGAGCACTTTATAACCTGTAAACAGATGAGAAGCTCATAAAAGATCCAGCATATCGAATCATCAACAAGATTAATGCTGCAAACATACATTTAACCATAGGCAAATCCCAGACGATTTCAAAACAACCGTTGTCCAATTCACGTGCAACTCGAAGATTGCACGGTTCTGGGTTTTGCGCGGCCTTCACTGACTCCAACTCGCTTTTTAGAACATTGACATCTTTCTAAAATAAAAACTGAATGCATAATAACCAACTTCATGACACTTTTCACAAACCGAAAATCTATCTGCCATTTCCACGAGTAGTCTGCTCAGCTCATCATTAATTCGGGTAAGATTTTCGTTCTCCTCCGCCAAAGCGGAAACGCGATCTTCCAAACACATAACACGCCGGAGAATTGAATTCTAGAAAGTATTGTCTTCAGCAAATACAAGGGAAATCGCAAACCAACTGTGCAGCACTCTATGAATTACAAGACGCAAACGGAATGTCTGCGGCGATCGTTCGCAAAGGAGAATATGCTCGACTAGTTGTTCTGATTATAATGGTTTCGAGATGCCAGAGTTTTCTTATATTTTCCTGCCACGCATGGCTAGAGCACAGACGATTACAGAACGAGTGGAAGCCCTAGGGCTAAACCTTGCAGTGGGGAGGGACCCACGAAAGAGCGCAAGCGGGAGCATCAAATTGAGGCGGTTTGAAGGACCGAGGGCGCTCATGTCCTTGGGGGGGGACATCACAGAAGGGCCGATGGTAAATGACACTGGGACTAAGCGTAGGAGAGGGGAGGGACACCGAGGAGATTACATATTGCTCACATCTTCCATCCAGGATCCCTGTCTTGCCCAAGGCTTAGTGCCGAGCACATTAATTGAATCACTGACTGAAACGTCCCCCCCCCATCCCCCAAGGACATGAGCGCCGGACCGTGTTCAAAAGTCCGTCGACCGTATATAACTGTATGCGTTTGCCGCAGACACACTGTAGCACACACTTGGTGCTGTTTGATCCAGGTGCTACCAAACAACAGCCGTCATGTAAGTGAACGAATCATTCATATACAAACCTCATCACGATTATCCTTACTTCTTGTCGGTCCCATGTCAATCGAAATGTCCGACACTACAGGAGTAGGACTTGGTCGAGAATGGTTGTGCTTGAAATAAAACCAATTTCACAAAATAGGCTTGAAAAACGTTAAAGGTTTCTAGAATACTCTCATTTGGAGTGTTGGATCAACCGGCAAGAACGCCACTAGTTCTCTATGAGTGCTAATCTGTCACACTACCAGAAACTATATTTCCTTCTCTCACCTCATTCGACCGCCGTGTGGCCGTCGTTCGCTCATTTTTAACCTCTGAAGCCCGACATGTTTCAACGGGTTCGATAGAATGTCGACTATTTCTTGATGTTGTCTGAACGAATCAGAATCGAGAACTTAATTTGCTTGGATGAAACAGCTTACTCGTTTCGACTGCTCAGACTGACGAGGTTGCTGCCTTGCATCTTCATCTTGGTGTATTACTCGTTCTTGCAAAAATGTACGTGCACTGCGGTCCAATCTAGCAGTCGTTGCGGTAGAGGACGTGCCTTTCGAGCTTAACAGATATGATATAATTGGATTCAGAAACGTACATTTACACTTGGACATGCCCATTTGAAAAAAAATCAAATAAAAATATTGGATCACAAAGCATTTTTGAGTGCGCAAAATGGAATAGAAAAGCAGTCTGCGGCAAGGATCAGATACTTATCGACTGGAGGAATGGTCTTGCTATGATTTTCCGCTAGACTTTGATACAATACATCAACACATCAAAACGACGCCGCACGCTCCACGAATTTTGTACATGAAAGCTACTTCACAACTTCAAGGCAAATGGACAAAAAGCTGAAGAAACACGAGCGCTCGTGGCCTTGAGGGAAGTGGGAAGGACAGTTCAAGCAAAAGATGGTTAGTGGCACTAGGACTAAGTCTAGAGGGAGGAGAAACGGCAGAGAGAACACAATGTCCCTGTGGGAGGGGGGGACATCACAGAAGGGCCGAGGGTAAGTGACACTAGGTAAGCCTAGGACAGGGGAGGAACACCAAGGAAAATACATATTACTCACATCTCCCATCCAGGATCTCTGTCATTGCCCAAGGCTTAGTCCCAAGCACAAAAGCCCACAAATGACTAACATCCTCCCCCAGCATCTATTCCTTTCCCTACAGTTTAGTCCCGAGTTTTTAAGTAGTTTACCCACTTGAATGCCCCCCCCCCCTAACAACGTGAGCTCCGAAACATTGGATATCTTCCGCATAGTGGAAGCAATGCTCTGCTCCTGGACACTTACTTCTCTTGATTACATTTGGCTGCTGGAACGAGTGTTACAGTTGTAGACGAATCCACTGAGTCCATAGTCGACGTCCGTGAAAGCGGTTCGAATTGAGATGGAGGCCTTGATGTTGCAGGCACGTTTCGACCAGGTGTAGATGAGTATGGCCGACGTGCTGAGATTGAACGACGATTCACTGGAAAGCGCTTAATGGTTGACCGGTCTACATCAAACGAGGCGCAAAGTGAACTCTCCTTGTAATTATTCACAATGTTCAATCCATATACATATTTCTGTTAATCAAGATAAACCAAATCTGAGTAATTACTTGATCCTGATCCAGAAACGATCTCTCACCAACGTTCGCTACCACTTCATTTTCAACCATAAGTAAGGTCGTATTGTGGAAATCGTATCGCCAGAAGTACTCGACTTCACATAAGGTAATAAAGTGACCAAGCAAGCATTCAAATATCAGAAACAAACAGACAAAAAAGAGGTCATAGCAAACTCGAACACCATTCTGCATGAGCATAAACCTATTATGGTTTTGAGCGACTTTCGAATGCATAAATGTCAAGTACTGGAAACGGATTTGTACTCAGAGAATCATCAAACACTTACGACTGCTTTCGTCTGCACTTGAACTAGGAACTCGATTCTCTTTCCCTTCTAGTTGGGCGGCCCAAGCACCGTAAGGAGAATGAACGCTGAGGGATTGAGAAGAGTCATCATCGAATCCGCTGTGATTCAGCATCTCCCTTCGTTTCTCCATTACCTGAGCATCTGAGTTTACGAGCAAAAAGAATCAAATATTGAATCCCTCCACCAATCACCTTTACTACGGATTGGTCTAAAGTTGAGACGAGTTTGCCATCCACATCGAAAGGACAATATCGTTCCAGATATTTCACGAGATCAGCATGCGCTCCAGTATCCGGCTTGAACGAACGTCCCTTTCCTTGGCTATATAACCACTCCCCTGCAAACTTACTCTCCGTAATTTTGGATACCGTTGGGAAAAATATGATAGGTAACCTTTCAGCTGCTCTTCTTCCGTAACTATGAAACCATCGATGTCTTGCAAAGAAGGCAGGACTGACAAAACATATATGCGGTAATCAAAGGATGGACTTGATACGCAAGGGTTACCGTCTAGAAAAAAAATTATTTAAAAATTAGTTGATGAAAGGAGTTTAGATGAAAACTTCGCTTACCTAAAGAAATCGCTTCAATCTTTTCTAAAGGAAGTAACCGCATGAATTCCGTGAGATCGTCGATATTATTGGAGGCGATGTTGAGTGATGAAAGATGGTCTGGGAAAATGGCTCCCTAAAACAGACTCGATACTTATACAAATAATGGGAGCAAGCTATGGTAGACTGCGCTCGCTAGCCTGCCAATGAAGCTCAAGACAGGTAAGCATTACAAGAAGAATCTGGGAATAGGTGGCTGTCATGTACAATAACTAGTTCCAGTGACCCTCAAAAGAGAATCTAGCCCCATCCCCCTTTCTTAGCACTTCAGGGCGGATAGCGTCAGCGAACAGTGCGGGTAAATTTGGAAAACGCAGCCAAGGTGCCCGCGAACTGTGCTGATGAAGAGTTTTCAAACTTACTCGCAGTTCACTGGCACTATGGACCCGGCCGCGCTAGCTGCCCGTGGTCGCGCCCCAAAGTGTTAAGAAAGTGAGGGAGCTGAGAATTTAATGAAACAAGATGAAGAACGAGGCGCTCCACTGCCAAAGCTCCCTTGAAATGTCAAAATAGGAACATAAACTTCATAACTATAGAGAAAGAAGAGATACGTGGGAACTTAGGGTACTTTGAAAGAAAGATCTCCCTTCTGGGCTAACCTGAACTTGGGCTCGATTAGTTGCTCAGAAAAGCCGGAAAAGCAGATAATGAAAAGCATACTGACCTTGAGCGACGAGATCCTATTTGATGAGATACTTAAACGTGCCAAAGATCTCAATTTATGCAAGTCTGGTATGGTTACTATTGAATTCGAACTTAAATCTAAGCATGAGAGGTGAGGATTCTCGAGACCAGCCGGAATACTCTGTAATGATTTCGATGAGCCTTTTGAGTGAAAGCAAAAAAGAAAACAAATCGAACTCCAAAAGATGAGCCCAAAATGACGCGCATACCTCAATATAATTGCATGAAATATCTAATGTCTCCAAATTGACGAATGACCTCAGGCAGTCAATATTGGTGATCATGTTGTTAGAAAGATATAACGCTCTCAGATTTTTTGCTAATGGAAGAAATGATGACAGCTTGTGCAGCTGGTTGTCACTGGCGTCCACCTAAGACGATTTATATAAACGATAGGAAACCATAGAAACTGATGTGCACTTCAAAGGAAACTAACAAGTAATGAGAGGAACAACGCTTACTTGAACGCATTGCTTGAACATATCGAAGCCTGCCACATTGTTAAACTTGTTAGACTTTATAATTAACTTTTTCACACAACCTGAAATCAAATCTAAAATACAGTGATGACGGATCAACTGAAAGGATTTGGGGATGGAATGCATCATGACCTATTCAATTATGGAACCAGCAGCACTCGTATAGCGTTTCATGCGCTATTTTCTGTAGTAGAAATATTGAAGATTCAGTGTGATGACGATTTCGAAAAGAAAAGGTCCAACCCATTCAGTAGCTTTAGAACATGAGAAACTACAATTCGCCTAGAAATCAGGCGAAGAGCACATGATAAACAAAGTGGCAGCACGTTTAGGAAACAACCAAGCAGGTCAAGCCTAATTCCTCTAAATTAAGGGATGGAATCCCACCCACCGTATTCTTTACGATATTTCCGATCGATTTGGCTCAAACCACGGCGAGAGAGATCCATTACGCCATTTTTACATATTGGAGGTATCCCATCTTCACATCTTCAATGCAACCAGATTGAATTGGTACATTGGAGACAGGAAAACAATCCCTTACCTAGAATCATCGCTGAATGAACGATCCCGTGATCTATTGAACGATGACTTGTCTTCACTTACAGACTCGATAGATTCCAATGGCCTGAATTAGTGAAGTAGTGCTAGGATGAAGAGCAACGGAAGCAAAATTACTATTTTGAAAGAAAAAAGAGTGGTGCTTACCGCTCGCTCGTTACATCACTACGCGAAGTGGTTCGATCTTGCTCAGTGGTTGAGACCGGCGACTTCGGAACTGTGGCCTGAACCGAAAAAAGAGAAGGATCATTCAGGGTTTCATCCACCAATGGGGGGGGACTTGGGGCAGCATCCTAGACTTCTCCAAGCTAGGCGAAGAAAGAGTCACTTTAAATTTTCTTTGTTTCCCGACCAAAATTACCCTAAAAAATGGCCTACTTGTGATGTTCGTATGTGCGTGAATGCAACCACGTGCTGAAGGTAAGGAAGCTACAGCGCTGGAAACCAAAAAATCCAATCGGATCTTTTCTTCCCCTACCCTTGGGAAGAATAGGATACGGCCTGTGGTGTCACAGCTCATATTGCCTAAAGTAGCCCAATATTTCGATGGAGAGGGAAGCTTCAGAGTAGGTGTAAAAGCGGAAGCGATTCACCCACCCTGGAGATTCCTTCCCTGCAAAAACTCCTGCAAAAACTGGAATTTGTAGGCAGCAGCAACTGTTACCCCCCCCCCTTTCTTGGACGAGGCCTGCCGTTCCTTCATGAGAAAAAAACACATATTTCATGAAAAATTGGTAATGATCTAAGACTCTTCAGTGAGAGTGCTACGCCTATCACGCCACTGTTCAATTCACAAAATTCAGATCTTGAAAAGGAACCAACATTGCTGGTACTTTCTTCTTCTTGTGTTGTATCTTCTTCACCTGCACCACCACTATTCGTTTCCATCGATGCTGTCTGAAAAAGTGCCCCTCATCAACTTATACAGCTAAAAGAAACACCACTTAATAATGAGAGCACTTGAAAAATAAAGTTCACAGAAGTTTTCCGCGCTCCCGCCGAATTTGCGGCCTACGCACTATTGCACAACGTTCGAAAGCCCGCCATTGTTTGCAGGTTCTAACTTTACTACGAACTTTTTCTTCACCAGTGTGGGCGCTAGGTTATTGATCAATTGCTGTAGATTGAATATCTTGCTATAGCTCTCAGAAGTTTGATTTTCGGCACCAGAAAATTTCCATCACACAATTTCCTAGGCCTTTTTTCTTTGATTAAAACAGGGTGGTTTCAGATTGCATGCTTGTGGTTTGCTCGATTTTATGAGCTCATCACCTTGCTCCAGTAAATCGTCAACACCCAAAAGAAGTAGAAATTTCCTGACGAAGTCAAGACAGGATGAGGATCTTTGCGCCACTATCGATGTGCCCATCATCGATCGAAGGTTACTGTCATTTCCTTTTTCTATCACGTCTTTTCCTTCTGTTGTAAGATATTTTTCCAGTGAGCGCAAAACTTTTCCGTTGCGAGAATCTCACGTTCACTTCACTTTCTGTCCTAGCTAACCACACTCGGTTAACCATGCCTTCCAATGCTCTTACCTCAGTCGTTTGGTACCAACCTAATTCTGGAGGATTGAACGGCGCTTATTCATCTTCTGGCGTTTCTCGCAATTAATTTTATCGACGCATGTTATTCAAATGCCATTACAGCTGTTATTGAGTTGAATTCGCCGCGCACTCCGAAAAGAACTACTTAAAGCAACAGTCTCAGCAGGGTCCCAAAATTTCCATGCTATGGGGTCGAATCGATGCGCTAACCCTAATAGAGACTCTAGGAACTGTTACGAAGTTGTAGGCAAAGAGTTGACTGGTAATAAAGGAAAAAAACAGAGAAATCCGCCGGTGAAGCCTTTAAACAGGTTTCACCTGGTGGACGAGTTGT
>KZ351247.1:6202-16823 GCA_002352805.1 Teladorsagia circumcincta | reverse complement strand
CATTGCACCAGTGTTCCTAACTCATTATTTGCAAGTTTCATCAGCAGTGTTGAGAAAGCTCACTAGCAGCTTTTCGATGAACCCGGCGGGAAACTCGGCATGATGTGTGCACCGAACTTTGGGTGACGCCATTTTTTTGGATTACGGTACGAATGGTACCGGACTGAAGTTAGCTTACAGTCCGCTGCAGTTCCAAGAGCAGCTGACGTACAGGAGTGATGGGGCAGGAGTGTTATGCAACTGCTTGAACTCCATGTGCACTCTCGCCGCCGATGTCGAAATAGATGCGAACGCACGCTGTCATTTCCTCGTGCGTCTTATTTGTCCAGCGAAGCCATATTGTAGTACCCGTTTCCACTTGCCCCCCCCCCACCTTTCTCCCCCTTTGTACTCGGTCTCTTTTAAATCCCAATTACCACAGTGTGCTATAATGATTGGAATCATAAGTTTCAACGCCTAGATTTACATTCTTCATTTTACTATCGCCCGATTAAACATAAAGTCAATTTAAATAAGGAGAAATTCTTCAAATTTGTTTTTCTGGCCACTAGTATTCCGCTGGAGACGTCGACCGTAGTGTTGTACGTGGTACACTCAAACGATGAAATGTTTTCCATTTGACGATAATTGCATCTTCCGTTCATACTTCTGTATATTTGGCACCTTTTGATTTAAAGAAGGTAATTGTCGTTGTAAAATGTGTCTGTTGTTCATTTCAGATTCCATATGTATGTAATATGCTACGCTTGATTCTATCTGCACCTGTTCGCGCTTTCTGGGTGCGAGCAAGATCATGTCACACAGACGTGCCTTCAACAAGTTCCAGTTTGACTACGAGATGTTCTACGTCGTGGTTCTTTTGTGATCCAATCGCACTTGGTAAGCTTCGTTTTATTTAAGTTGGAAGCAGCTGAGGCAGCGCGGCTATGGCTATTTTTAGACGGAAGTTAGCTATTACGAAATGTCAATTCCATTATTTCCATTCAATTCACATTTAGATGCTTTCTAATCCGGGAAACGAAGAGAGCATCAAGTGCAGAACACACAACTTAAGTGACGATCGTCAAGAAAAACGTAGCTTTTTCTTGCACTTGTCACTTGTGGTGTGTGGTCTGCACTTGACGCTCTTCTCGTTTTCCGAATTCGAGTTTAGCTAGCTTTGTGTGCCGCTTTTATACTTACAAATTTTTCGGCAAAACGTGGCAGGGTTGGGGGGAGCAGCCTGTAACGCTTCGCCAAGGCTACGAAAATGGTCCGTTTTGGGACCAGCCTTACAAGAGAAAAGGGACTTCGGGGTGTAAGCAATTTTCATCCTCTCTGGAGTTCGTCCTTCTTTGTTAGGCTTAGTCCTAGTGGCCTCGCTACTGGCTGCCTCCCCCTTCTCCAGGCGCATTGCGCCAATTTGTCCATTCATGGAACATTTCTTTGAGTACTTCTAGAGTATGAGGATTTGATTGGTTATATTTGAATGCCTTTTTAATTGAGCTCGATCGTATCGACGAGACAATGACCGAACAAGAGATAGAAGAAGTACACCCAATTCCAAGAAGCCGAGTCACACTTCTTCTAAGCCTGAGCATCCGACGTATCGACCCGGTGAGTTTGTAATAGAACAAATCGGTGCACAAAGGCCAGTAAGCGCCTCTACCAGTGCAAGTTCTCAAGTTTTTTCGCTGTATCTTCATCCATAAGGGTAATTCAGTGCGTTGATATGACATCCATTCTTGGCACAGACTCCACTCGGTTTGAACATGGTACTGAATTGCAACAAATCAGCGCCAAACCGTGGTGCCGCCAAGAATGAATGTAACTCTTGTGTTCGGCGCTTAATAGTTTTTATGAGTGGGTTCAAGTGCTGGGAACAGGCTTTGCCCATAATTTACGCAAAATGGCTCACAATTGCCCACCGCTGTAAACCATATCGTGTTCATTACATGAGTTCCGAAGTAACCAGGCGAAGATTTTACTAACAATTTTTCGAGGTTTGGGTAAAGGCGAGCAAAATTCCCTCTCAATCGTGATTCTTTCTTTTGTCATCTTGTCATTTGAGTTTCATTATCACCATTCCATTAGTTCCGGGGGAATTGGTGTGTGGGGCAAGTGGCTACGCCGGCAGCGCTTTAGAATAGTAGGATCCCGTTCGTGGTCAGACCAGCCATGTCTTCCATCCTTTGGGCACGGTATCTGGCACCAGATTCGTCTAGGGAGGGTGAAAACACCAGCTTGTAAAGGACGTCTTCTTTTCCACTTCGCCGCTTCATTTCATTGCCCGTGCGAAAGCGTATCAATGTCTCAGAATGGTTCTGAATGGATCCTTACGCGTACTGCATCCTAAAAGGAGTTTTTCAACAGAGAATGCTTCACCTTTTATCGCCTGTATTGTCGTTAGTCGATTTAGATGGAAGGCATGCTAGCGAAAACGAGAGCGGTAAGAACGACGGCAATGATCCGAGAAATGAGCTTGTTGCAAAATTGAAACGATTCTTTGCTATTTCTTTATTTGCTTATGGAGTGCTTTATTTGTTCAGGTAAGAGCTAATCGGTAAGCCTTTTTTCATTTTCACACTCGGGCATCATCTCAGTAGCTTTTTTATTTTTCGTTTTTTCTTGTTATCGGGAGGTTCTAGTCCGAAATCGGATGGTCCAGCTGGAGTTGAGTCTATAACATGGAGTGAATTCGTCAGCAATTTATTGCCTACCGGCCAGGTGTGGATTGGATTTCTTCATTCATTTCTTTAGTTTTATTATATTTCTTCTCCGTATAGATC
This sequence comes from Teladorsagia circumcincta, assembly GCA_002352805.1. Lineage (NCBI taxonomy): Eukaryota > Metazoa > Nematoda > Chromadorea > Rhabditida > Trichostrongylidae > Teladorsagia > Teladorsagia circumcincta. Next base: position 14,055 of record KZ351247.1, on the reverse strand, counting down.
CACAAAATCATCGTTTTCCCTGAAAAAGACGTGGCCTACATATACACCTATGCTGGATCTAAGACGGCCTCGGGAGAGCCAGTGAGATTTTTTCGTATTGATTACCAATCTGATTCTTCTGAACATTGAAATGATCTTTTCTATTTCTAGATGGCATCCATCTACCGTATGGGCATTCCGAGTGTTTCACGGTTTGAAGCAGAGGTCCGTGCTGCTGAAAATGCGGTGCGGTTACCCCCAGAACACTGGATTCCGATTCAATATCGACGTATGGAGGCAGTGTACGTTGTGCGACTTGCTGTTTTGTTGTTCTAAGGTTTCCTTAATGTCAGCATTTGTAGAGTAATGTTTTGCAGAAGCCAATGGTTAACTCTGATCCTAATCAGCGGCCTTGCAATTGGAGCCTATATGTTGTTCAAAAGGTTTAAAGGGTCGTTCAATCTATCTGATATGATGGTGAGTTGTTCAGCCTAGACACGCCTTTATAGCGTTTGGAGAAACCCAATTATTTTCAGTCAAATATCACGAAGGGCAAATATACTGTGATCGACCCGCATAGTCCAGAGGGAAAGAAGCAGTTGAAGATCAAATTCAAGGTTGGTTCGTGTTCTTCATTGTCATGAAATATATATTTTTCAAAAGAAAATTTCCCAGTTTTCTTCTGATTCTCCACCATACGTGGCCATTTCGAGAGTTTGAATCTATTCTCATCTGAACGACTGTTTATGTTGACCTGCTTTCTTGACATTGTGTTTATCCGACTGTATCCTTCTTCAGGATGTTGCTGGATGCTTCGAAGCTAAACAAGAGATCAGCGAATTTGTTGACTACCTCAAAAATCCCAATAAATATACGGTCAGTTTTTTTTACATATTTTTTCAGTAGTTTATCCCACGGCAGGAAACTGCTGTGGATGTGGTTCGCTAGGACAAGAGGCGACTTTTCCGCTTTTTGTAGCCCAAAGCTCATTGCAAATCTCATTGCGAACCCCGGATCCATCATCGATCATGCATGGATCTGTGGTTCCTGCGATGGAAAAGGCTTTGCGCTAGGGAAGACAAAAGTCGCCCACTGTCCTGGGAACTCCGCCTAGCAACTGTATCGCATCCTTCAGCGAATGCGCACCGTGTGCATCGCCGCGTGATGATCGCAGCGAAATTTAAATCAATGATTTGCTGGATTGTTTGGTCATGTTCTTGTGTCAGATTTGATGTATACTTTCACAGCAAAGAAAGGCTTGGTGAAATTGTTGAGAATTTGATATTTGTGGTGAAGTATACAGAAAATACACGGAAATATAAAAGGTGCTGCGGTGAGTGATACAGTCAGTGGTAGTGGGCTTTATCTATGCCAATCCTGTGTAGAACTACGTTTTTATTCTTATTAGGATAGCTGGTGAATTTTTCGATTTTGCACATTTTCAGAAATTGGGTGCAAAGCTGCCGCGTGGCGCACTCTTAACTGGTCCTCCAGGTTGTGGAAAAACGCTCATCGCAAAAGCGCTAGCTGCTGAATCCACTGCGCCGTTTATTTCTATGAATGGTTCGGAATTCGTTGAAGTTATCGGAGGTAAGTTATTTGAATTCGTCGTTATTGGTACTGTTTCTTTTTATTTTATTTATACCCATGTTTATTTATTTATTTTATTCAGTTTGTTTTTGTTTGAAAATTTCTGTAGCCTGTATGTCATTCATTTGGACTCTTTTTTTGATCTGTTGGCTCCAAAGGCCTGCAATCGTGTTGTGAAGGCAAAGTGACTATGAGATTTGCTAGATTCTTAGGCCTCGGTGCATCTCGTATTCGTGGACTATTCAAAGAAGCACGATCGAGAGCACCATGCATCATCTATATTGACGAGATCGACGCTATTGGAAAGAAAAGAAGCGAATCAAAAGGGGGATTCGGAGGTGTGTTCTATTATTTGAGTACCTATCACAAGTTTTATGGTTAGGCACATACAGTAGTGGCCAGAAATTTATAAACAAACGGTTTTTTCATAATTTCTCTTTTGAAAGTCACTGAAACGTCTCCAAATTCGCAACAATTATTAACCAAGTGTTTTGTGATTTACACAGAAAATTGCAACCTTCAGCTCATGTTTGGGTTTAAAATTTTTTAGATTTTTCGAAATTAAGGAAGGCAGATGAAAGATCACTTGATCCGTTTATTTGATTTAAATAATGTATAACCCAACAGAACAGTCAAGTCAACAATCGCTAACGTTAAGCAGATCTAGCACATTGCCCAGAACTCTTTAAAGTACTAGATACATAGACTAGATTTAAATGCGGGGTCAATTAATGAACTCGCTCTCTAGTGGGGTCTCACTGTGTAGTTACGTGTTTTCGTGGCTCTTTCATTGACATACGAATTTGTAGGTCCTCTCCTAGTGGTTCTGTAATGTTTGCTTTGAAAGCCTTGGCTTGGCTTGTCTTTTAAAAGCACCCCATGCTGTCCAAACCACTCCTGCACGTGAGAGGCACAGTGCTTTGAGTCGCTGCTTTGCCGACAGACAAAGTCTGGTCGTGCTTTCATCCATGCCTACGAGTACACAATACCTCCCGAAACATGACAGCAAACGTCTGCCTTCATCGCTACCTCAGTCGTGTAGCGTGGTCCCACTTTTTTTCCAAGGCAACCCTATCGAGCCTCCACCAAGTCCCACAAATGGCAGGTGATTCTTTGGATCAACACGTTCCCTCTCGTGGTGCCGTACATTAGTAGTACCCTCACTGTCAAGCATCACTGATATGTCTCTGTCATTCCAGATGACCTCAGAAACCTTTATCAATCTTCGTTTCGGGCTTGGCCAGTCACACTCTGTTTCCACTCACTTCACAGCTAGCGCTCTTCTTAGACTTTGAGAATTAAAGGATACGTAGTGCATGGTCACATTCTAGAAGGTGTTGTGTATCCGTAGGCATGGCTGCCACACGACCTCGCTTTGTCCGTCAACAGAGCAGCGAGCCAAACCATCGTGCCTCTCACATGGAGGAGTGGTTTGGACAGCATAGCGTGCTTTTAATGAGCCGCCAGGCCAGACTCTTGAGCCAAACATTACAAAACCACTAGGGGAGGACCTACAAATTCGTATGTCAGTGAAAGAGCCACGAAAACACGGGACTACAGAGAGAGACCCCACAAGAGAGCGAGTTCATTAATTGACCCCGAATTCAAATCCAGTTCATGTATCCAATGCTTCAATGAGTTCAGGGCAATGTGCTAGACTTGCTTAATGTTAGTGACGGTTTACTTGACTGTTCTGTTGGGTTATACATTATTTGAATCAAATGAACAGATCAAGTGATCTTCCACCTGCCTTCATCAATTTCAAAAAAGCGAAAAATTTTCAAATCCAAGTTTGAGCTAAAAATTGAAATTTCCTGTGTAAATCATAAAACACCTAGTTAATAATTGTTGCAAATTTGGAGACGTGCCAGTGACTTTCAAAAGAGAAATCATGAAAAAACCGTTTGTTTATAAATTTCTGGCCACTACTGTATATTCCTTCAATTTGTCAGTATGGTAAACCTATTCAGGTGGATCCAACGAAGAGGAGCAGACTCTAAATCAGCTCTTAGTTGAAATGGATGGTATGGGTAGTGGACAGGGAATCGTGGTATTGGCTAGTACGAACCGTCCAGATATCCTTGATAAAGTGAGCTGCTGCACTCTGTTTTTGATTTGTTCTACTATTGCCTGTGCGTACATTTTGATTTTGCTACAATTCCTGCTTATGTAGTTTTTCAATTGGTTCAGGCTTTACTGCGTCCCGGTCGATTCGATCGTCATATCAACATCGATCTGCCTACATTGATTGAGCGAAAAGAGATGTTTGATCTCTATCTCAAGAAAATTAAACTCGATCATCCATTTAGCAAGTACTCCCAACGTCTTTCCCAAATGACCCCCGGTTTCACAGGTGTTTTGCTGAATTTTATCATTAATCGCCTTAAAGGTACGATGAGCTCTTTCATTTGTAGGTGCTGATATCTCTAATGTGGTCAATGAAGCTGCTATTCGAGCTGCATCTACTGGAAAGCATATTGTCACAGTGAACGAATTAGAGTACGCATTGGACCGAATTTTAGCAGGTAGATTTGTGGAAACTCAATTCATCGTGTTACCCGTTAAGTTGGCACTAGAATTGCAATCTCATTCGCAAAAGCGCCTATTGAGCTGTGCATTGGTTAACTGTTTTTGAGGTTCACTATGATATTCAAAGCTAGAAGGGTACCGAATTCTATCATAGTCGTTTAGGTTCGGAAAAGCGGTCTCGATCACTTGTTGAGGAAGAACGCGAGGTAGTTGCTTACCACGAGGCTGGTCATGCGTTGGTGGGCTGGTTGTTAGAACATACAGATGCGCTATTGAAGGTGAGATTTCTTCATGAGAAACTATACCTTAACTCGCCGACCTGAACTGATATGTCATGTTGATCAGGTTGGTGGTGACTCTGTACACTCGATTGATGACAAATATTGTTTGTGTATAGAAGATATTAACATCTCAATAGAACATTTTAGATTTATTCACCGGTTTGGTAAATTCGGTAGAAATAAAACATTATTGCTAGATGATATGGGTTAGATACAAAACATGTTTTATCGTTGTTTTAGGTGACCATTATTCCTCGCACATCTGCAGCTCTTGGTTTCGCGCAGTATAGCCCTAAGGAAAAGAAATTGTTCACCAAAGAAGAGGTACCTCAAGTTTATTTGAAATTATTGTAACTAGTATTCCAACAATATGTATTTCAGCTGTTTGATCGAATGTGCATGATGCTCGGTGGTCGAGCCGCTGAAAACATTAAATTCGGTCGCATAACCACAGGAGCCGAGGATGATCTCAAGAAGGTGGGCAAACGAATGGAAGTGAGCAATGTTTAGCAGTTTCATGAAGGCCTGTTCAGGTGACGAAATCGGCGTATGCGCAAGTGAAAGTCTATGGAATGAACGATGTTGTCGGCACGTTGTCATTTCCAGACGATGACGCTTTTCAAATCAAACCATTCAGTAAGAAGTTTGGGCACGTTATGGACCAGGTGAGAGTGCTCATAGGTGTTTTTGTTTGCTATATTTTTATTGTTGAGTTTCATCTACCCATCCCGATCAAACCTTCAAAACCATCAGTTGATTTTTGTCAAACCCCGATATCCGACGGCTACCCTCATCTCTTTCGAGTTCGTGCCATCGCCACAAAAAAAGTGCAAATGTTATGTAAAGTTGCACTAATGTTGTTAAGCTGCTTGAAAGATAAAGCTCGAAGCTGAAACATCAAGAACCGCAAAAATCTCTGACCAACTCATCTTGCCATATTTTATTCAATACTTTTTATTATATTGACGTTGGAAATGTGTAGTCTACTCGATATAAGACTCCTGAAATCTATTCAGTGGCGTATTTTTTGTTTTGTTAAGGAAGCGTCAAGTTTGGTTGGGCAAGCCTATCGTAGGACCGAAAGCCTCCTACGAAAAAATGCAGACAAGCTAGAGAAGGTAATTAAACGCCTTTTGCAGGGTATCCGACAGGAGGCCCGTCGCACGGCGTGATGGTAGAGACGCAGATGAGTCAGCAGACGAGAAGTAGCTCGTACTGTGTGATATGAACGTGTATGGTGCGCTCTATTTAGCAATGGGCGAGTCGCAGCGCGTGCTGCGACTCGCCCACTGACCCATCTGCATCTCTGCCACCTCGCCGCGCGACGGGCTTCCTGTCAGGTACCCGCCTTCCGCATTGCTATAAGGTTGCTAAGACAAAATTACTTCCAGGTTGCGCAGGAACTATTGAAGCGGGAAGTTCTCAATTACGATGATGTCAAGAATCTCATTGGAACACCACCTCACGGCGAGAAGCACGTAGTCGAGCTGGTCGACAACGTTCTGCCAAAAGAGGGGGCATAACTGCAGTGTACATACATAGTTTGGTTCTCAGTTTACGACTTTCAAAGATAAATCTATTGATATGTCTCGTGCAGCAACTATTGCCTCTAGATGCGACTAAATAAGTGTAGAGGTTTAGCTGACCCAGGCGAAATACGGTAGCGGTCAAATGTGTAATGAAATGAAGTGAAACCGTACTTGGTATTTTTTTTGAAAAGACAGTGTAACGACAAACAACAGAGAACCGTTTCGTCGGCCAACACTTTTGAGCGATACTGTAGTAGCTCAGTATTGATTCCCACGCAATGCAAGCGGATGCGCCGCTGATGGGCCGAGGTTGTTCAGGGTGTGGAGAGCTTTCTCAAAACGGTTTTCTCCATGTTATAGGAGCTTATGCGTGGGCTTCAAAACTGTGGTCCATTTTTGCTGAGCGCCCCCGCGAACTCCGAAAAATGATGGGAAAAAATGGTACAGGGTTCAATCCCCGTGAGGTCTAAATTTTTGCATTTGGGTTGGAGCTTCCAACTTCGCTCTAAATAGCGCTAGCACCAACGATAAATATCATATTCATCATGAAGACCCTCAGTAACCTTTACTTTGAGATTTTTACCGGAATCTGACCGAAAAAAGTTGTCGCGCCAAATGGCGCCGAAGTAGTATAGACTGTAGCTATCGGAAAAAAAGGATGTCATGTTCGTAGTCAGGGTATTCGATATCCCTTATGTTTGGAGTGTTAGGGAAGCTGAAAGTCCGACTCAGATTCGGAAAATTGGCCATTGTTAGGTCAATAGCTCATAGGTGCCTCCAGCCGGTGAACTGAAAACGATTTTATTGTTGTTTTTCCCAAACAATGAGATGCTCCACTATTGAATGGGCAATGGCAGACACCTGAGCCGGCCTGTACAACGGGACAGTTGAAGTTGGTAGATTTTTCTCCACATCAAAACGTGATATTTTGGGTCCACGGCTCTCCTACTTATAAGGTTTTATCTCTTATAAGGTAGAGCGATCTCAAGGACTGTGACGTGGTCTGGGATGTCTTCTATGAAGCTGCACTTCAGATACCGTGAACCATCAGAGCATTCCGCTTCATTTCCGCGTCGCGCTCGTTTGCAAAATCACCCGTCGGCCTGCATGACGACCTGTAGCCCAAGGTCACTCTCCTTTTCCGAAGATAGGTTAGAATCTCGATTTTTCCTGAAGTTCGGCACACGGGAGAGAATTAGAGTCCTGATTACGAGTGTGGTGTTCGTTTTTGGCGTCGTCGCCATTTGGCGCCACTACGGCGCTGCGAACTTATTCCGCCAGTTTCCGTTAGAAAACCCATTTGCAGGTGCTCTTGATGGTCCTTACCGTAGACACTGCGTTAGTTTTGACGCTGGAACAGTTTGGAGTTCATTTGGGAGTGATATAAAAATGCTAAAAATACCAGTGACCCTTATGAAACCACAGCCCTTTCTTCAGCACTGCCACTAAACAGTACTTCAATTTTGAGAGAATTTCAAATTGTTTTCGCTATCACCTTCATCAGCACCATTCGATATACCCAAGGTCTTTTCTACAAGTCTCAAACATCACTCCAAGGCAGTAAAAATCGCCCATCCTTGAGAATTTTTTTAAACCCTTTTTTGGCCTCCAGAGGGCCGCTCAGCGAAAATCAAACGCAGTATTATAATTCATGTGAGAGCCCCTACAACATGCAGAAAACCGTTTTAAAACAGCGTCTCACACCCTGAACGACCTCGTTTGTAAGTGATAAAATCATCTGCAGAGATTCCTGCAGAGCCGCTGCCCTATCTCTGTCATGGGATTTTTTTAGTCGGCAACTGTCGTCGTCAAGATTTTCCACTCTTGCTTTCGTTTATCGTACCATTGGAGTACTGGATTATTACTCGGTGTTGTCAGCAAACACCAGATCTTCATTTTGTTCGTCTTCACCTAACATTTGCAAAAAAAAGTGCTGAAGAAATTT